>LOJH01003691.1:4595-36800 GCA_001685095.1 Ellobius talpinus
GAGAAGAGAAGAGAAGAGAAGAGAAGAGAAGAGAAGAGAAGAGAAGAGAAGAAGCTCTTACCTATGGCGATGATGTCACCCACTTCTGGAGCATTTTGACACAGTTGCAAGGTCAGGCTTTAGCTATGTGCACGCCCACTGATGCTTCCCTTATAATTAGCAGCTTTCATTAAAAGATCTGGCCTTTGGCAGCATTATCTCATTAACCCTGTAAACTCTCTTCAGAGGAAGCAGGTGGTAAATGTGGCTGAGTCAGTTTTAGAGAACTAGGACAAATTCAGAGGACATTTAATGCTTATGCCGGGAGAGCACAGCAGAGTCAGGAAAGGGAGCAGGGGCTATCTTTTGCTTAGCTGACCTCTCAGACCAAGCACTGTGCAGAGCGTTCTTCCCTGCTAAAGTTCTGAACATCTGTATCCCTCGGCCTGCACAGAACCCACGGTAGCTGTCTTGGTTTCAGAGAAAGAGAAAGAAAGGATGCATTCCAAGAGAATCTGCTAATCAGAGAAGTGTACGTCCTGACAGGAAAGTGATATCTCTGCGTGAGTTAGGAGAAAGTTGGGTGAGAACAAGTCTTCTGAACTCTCTGCACTGTTCTGCCTTTCAGAAAGGAGGGCTGGGCAGTTTCAAGTCTTAACAGCATTCTCTCTTTCTCTTATTTTCCTCACTGTACTTTCCAGAGGGAAGGTCATCTATTGCTAGGCATCAGCTGCCTCTCAAATTTTGCCATCTAGTGGCCTAAAGAAAAATCTCCTGGGTGAGGAGGATAACACATCTTACACCTTTTTTTTGAGATGATAGGCTAATCCTAAGTTTAATTTTCTGCAACATTAAAATAGACCCAGTTTTAAAATGTGACTTTCAGCTACAAGTTTAATTTCTGTAGTTTCATCCAAGTATACCTAGAAATACTAATCTAGATGCTTTTACAGCCATGTATCCTAGCTGCTCTTTTTGTCAAGTTAACACAGCTAGAGCAGCAATTCTCAACCTGTGGGTCTTGATTCCTTTGGCGGTCAAATGACCCTTTCATGGGGGATGCCTAAGAACACTGGAAAACACAGATGTTTACATTACAATTCATAACAGTAGCAAAATTACAGTTATGAAGTAGCAGTGAAGTAGGGTGGTGATGGCGCACGCCTTTAATCCAAGCACTCAGAAGGCAGAGGCAGGCGGATCTCTGTGAGTTCGAGGCCAGCCTGTTCTACAAGAGCTAGTTCCAGGATAGGCTCCAAAGCTACAGAAAATCCCTGTCTCAAAATGAAACAAAACAGCAACAAAAGAAGTAACAGTGAAAATTAGGGGGGTTACCACAACCTAAGGAATTGTATTAAAGGGTCACAGCATTAGGAAAGTTGAGAACCACACTGGTCTAGAGTTATCTGGGAAGAAGAACCTACACTGAGAAAATGTCTCCAAGATATTGCTTGTGGGTCTGTGGGGCATTTTCTTATTGTTTGATGTGAAAAGGCCCAGTGCACAGCTGGCACTGTTATCCATGGGAAGGTGGTACTAGAATGAATAAAAAAAAGCACGCTGAGCAAGCCAGTAAGGTGTGTCCCTCCGTGGTGTCTGATCAGTTCCTGCCTCCTTCCATGAGGGACTGTGATCTAGAAGTGTAACCCAATATATACTCTCTCCTCTCCAAGTTGCTTTTGGTTGTTTTATAACAACATTAGGATCCCAATTAGGACTCCATGGCTGCCACATCTGTAGATTTAATAAACCACAGATCAAAAATCTTTAAAAACCAAACCAAACCAAACCAAGCTGTGTCAGTGCTGGGGATGGACCTTCCACCCTCTTGTCCTTATTTCCCGCACAGCACAGGCTAACGGGTATTTATGCAGCACTTACATTGTAGTAGATCTTATAAGTGCCCTGGAGATGATTTTAAGGAATCTAGGAGGATATGCATAGGTGAACAAATTATTTGCTGTTTTGTAAAGTGACCTGAGTCTGCTCGGTATCCATGGGAACCCTGGAGCCAATCTTCTGCAGATACCATGGGACAGCTGTCATTTCCAGTGGGTGTCAGTAGTACTATAACATGGCATTGGAAAAACTTCAATCATAAATATTTTCTTATGAAAGTTCAAAATAACGCTCATCTGTTATTTATATATTCCTTACAAGGCCCTTGTAGAATTGTTATGGAAGAGCCAAATGGATTGAGGGTGTAACTGAGGTACATATTATACTATAAGACATACATAAGAAAAGCCCCCTTAAAATTTAATTTGTTTGGTTCATTCTACTGCTATTTTTTTGCTTTTTTGTTTGTTTGTTTTGTTTTGGCTTTTACAAATTGTTTCTTTGAAATATGTATTTAAAATTTTTTCTTATTTTAATTACTCTGAGACTCTAAATGAAAACATGTAAGTTGCAATAGAATGGGCAGAGCTGAATTTGGTCATTGCAAAGCAACATTAGGGAATGAATCTGTTGCTTATGGGTCACATATCTTCCAGTTTACTGTAAGAGAAAGTAAGAAATACAGCCATACTTGTCTGTGCTCTCGTGACTAGAAACACTTCCTTAGTGACACAATATTGGGTCAACAAGCACATTTGCTGTGAGGCATTTTAATTGCTCCAAGAAGCTAATTAGAAATTAACTTGATTTTTGAAATAAAGGTGGTTATGAAGACCAGACTTGACCAGGACTAGCATCATATTTTAGAAAGTCCCTTGGTACTGGGATGCAGCAGCTCCCAGCACTTGCCCAGCCTCTGTGAGCCTTAAGTTTGATTCATTGCACGGGGGCTCTGTGAGTGCTAACCTAACCATGTCCAGTAATGGAGGGATTAGAAGAGAAGCCGTATCCTGCTCAATCATTAGCCTACTGCGTGTTCTCCAAGTTACTTAGGCTGTTGGAGCCTGTTTTCCTGTTTGTCAACGGAGACCTCTCCCTGCTGTTAGCCTGATGACCAGAGAGGTTTTCCTTAGCTGGACTCTCTGAATGCCTACTTTCAGCACATATCTGATTGATGCCAACTTTCAGTACGTAGCTGTTTGAAGCCGACTTCAGGTACGTACCTGACTGATGCCGACTTCCGGTACATACCTGATCGACGCCAACTTCCAGTACATGTCTGATCGATGCCGATTTCCAGTACATATCTGGCTTTGTTAGGTGAGGCTTCTGAAACCTGCCTCGCAGCATCCACATTGTTTGGTTACTGACTGTGTTTCTCTTTGCTTGGCCTTGGACAGGTTCTGCTCATCAAAATTAAGACAGTTTTTTACTGTAGGATGAGGGTCAACATGATGGTTTCTCTGGGATGCCATAGACAGAAATTATCATTTGCCAGGGTAATTAATATATCCTCGGGCTGTCAGACTGACAGATTTTCCTAATTAGAGAAAAATTACAGCATAAAAAGACTGGTTTAACTTGAAGCTTAGATCTCAGGCTTAAAATATTAAACCCTAATATACTGTACTTGTTGAAAATGCCAGAAAGAAGAAAAAAAGATCTTTTGCAGTATAATTTGAAATTTTACCTTAATTAAATAATATGAGAAGTGACTTTTTTGGAGAGTGATATTAAAATCAATGTAATAATTGAAAAGAGATGATTATAGGAAGCAAGGTAAGGATGCAAACGCAAGAGATCAATCTACATAGTGAATGTGGTAAGCATATGCACGAGAGCAGTGGTCCTCAACCTTCCAAATGCTGCTGCCCTTTAGTACAGCTCCTCACGTAGTGACCCCAACCATAAAGTCATTTCATTGCTACTTCATAATTGTAATCTTGCTACTGTTATGAATCATAACATAAATATCTGTGCTTTCCGATGGTCTTAGGCAATGCCTGTGAACAGGCCAGCCCACTTGAAGAAGTCACAACCTGCAGGTTGAGAAACCACCATGCTAGGGCAAAAAGATTTGGGGGACACACTCCAGAGAGGAATCTGCATAACAGAAGAATACTTTTCCCAGGTCAAATTGTTTTTACTTTTAAAAAGAAGTTTGTATAAGACTGCAGTTGTATCTACATATGAAAATTATAATAAATTACACTAGTCATATTTCTAAAAAAATCCTTGTGACTTGAGTGCATAATACTCTCATGGCCAAATCTACATGGAGAACCTTTGAAGTTTCTTATTCTCATGCTGCTTTAGAATAGGGACAGCACCATAGCCATCGACTGCCAAGCCAATCAAAATGTGAAGATTGGGGCTACAGCTCAACAGTAGAGCATCGACTTGCATGCCTGGGGTGCTGAGTTTAATCTCTATTGCCAGCAACAAATAAATAACAGACTACCCAGAAACTGTTATTTATTGCTTTAAAAGGAGCATTGAAGTCAAAGCTGTCTACAAGGATTAGCTACCAAGGAAGGAACAACACATATCAAAGACCCAAGGGGTAAGAAAGAATATACAAAGAAAAGACATAGTTTGAAGGGAGAAAGCTTGAAGCTGAAATAGGGCTGAAGGAAGGAAGATTCAGACCAAAGGCAGTAGAAAAGATTGCTGGATGTTCAGGAGAGACTGATGGTGGCTATGGTGCATGACTTTTCTTGGGAGACATGAATGAACATATGTCCCCTCTAGATATCATCCAAATGCAACTTCAGGAACCAAGATGTTTATTGGGCTTCCATACAGAGGCATGGACAAGAGGTTTCTCAAAGGAACATGAATGACTTGGGTAGCTGCATCATGAAAGAGCCTACCCCACCATGGGTGATGCTTTACAAGGGCTGCTCCTGCATGGCTTGCAGGTAGCTACACCACTGAAGGACGCAGCCTCCACACACAAGGTAGTTTCTGCTTATATATATCCTTGGGAAGGGACCTCTTGAGCTTGCTAAGTCATAAGTTTCTTCTGCATTTCACGAGCCTTGTGAGCCTCCTTCCTCCTCCAGGAAGAGGAAACAGCTACTTAACAGGTAGGCAGGGAACTCTGGGGCCAAACTGGCCTGTAGGACGTCCTCCATCAGAAGTCAGTGGTCTGAGGCTGGCATTAGAAAGGGTAGATATCCCACGCACTTCCAGTTACCAGGGTGGGTGCAAACCCAGAAAGGATTAGCCAGAGCAGGTGCCCCTCCATCTGTCCGTATTGCATCTTCTGCTTGTAACAGAGGCCTGTTTACGTGTTCTAGATAGAGCCTCACAGAGCTGTGGAAAGTTGCTTTTGTGGTCAGAGGCAGTTGAAAATGCAGGAAGCATGGACCATCCTGATGATCAATATTTCTATAACCATTGCTATGGCACCTGCTACTTTTGTGGCCTTACGTTTGACCTCACCCCACCTTTTTGTTCACTCTGACTAGTTCATGCCTTTCTGGGCAACTCAAGCTAGGTGGTAGGAGGAGCAAAGGAAGCCACATTTTTTTTTCCTTTTACAGGAATCTTCCACTGAAATAGGGAGGCCAAGGTGTACTAGTTGTAATCAGTAAACTTTTCTTTAGAAATCAGGAATTCTCATGAAACATTGTGAAATTTGTCAAACACAGCCACTGCCTCTGGTATTGATGACTTTCTCAACTCAAACAACTGTAAGCACCCATGCTTACTAACTGGGCCAATAACACCTGATATGGCTGTGAAGAATGAAATCAGGTCAGTTTGGAGGGGGCCACAGTACAACTGAGGTTGTGACAATTGTTTTGAGAGCAATCAAACTGTTTATACCTTTATCAGAAACAGAATACAATGTCAATTGCCAGGATCAATACAGTTGTAGTTGCTAGGATACAGTGATGTTTGCAAGCCACACAGGGCCCACAAGATTAATGTCTAAGACCAATTGTCCTGTCAAGTTTCCATGTTTCCTTGATTGTAAGAGAACATACAGAGAAACACAAAGCATCCTGTAGTGGTTTGAAAGAAAATGATTCCCCAAAAGGAATGGCACTATTAGGGGGTGTGGCCTTGTTGGAGGAAGTATGTCACTGTAGAGGCACGCTTTGAGGCCTCATACATGCTCAAATCACACCCAGTGTCTCAGTCAACTTCCTGTTGCTTGTGAGTCAAGATATAAAAACTCTCAGCAAATAGCACTGTGTCAGCCTGCATGCTGCCTTGCTTCCTACCATGATGATAATAGACTAAACAAATGTTTGTTCTTTGATAAGAGTTGCTGTGGTCATGATGTCTCTTCACAGCAGTAGATATCCTAACTAGGGCACAGGCTGAATGCTTCACTGCCTAAGGGAGTACATTAGTCTCTTGGTAACTGGAAGACACATGGTGCCCAGGAGTCATGGACTCTAGCCTGAAAAACCTATGAAGTGTGCCTCTTAAGGGGGTTAGGCCAAGCCAAATCCATGATTCCGAACTGCGACCAATTATTGCTCTAAATCATTCTCATGATCATTAATTCCAATGTCCATTTTACTATTGTTAGAGGTCCAACTACATGGTGGACTGGCCAAGAACCCCAGGATATCGCTGACTGAATCATTTGTAGTCTTCTCTCTATAAGACCAAAGGTATGGCTTGCAAGAAACAGTGGCAGATAGTTCCCATAGCAAGTGCACTTTGAGCTTGGGTTCAGACTTAATGATTGTGTGAGTGCATCATAGACTTTTAAGTAAGAGTCACCTCCTGAAGTATTTGTCTGTTTCATGGTGGCCAAAGGATGAAATGGAGTTTGTAGGACAGAAGTTACAGCATTGAGACATGTAAGCAAAGACCCACCTTAGATAGGAAGGGGAACCCGTGATTCCCCTCCTTAAACACCTTTATTATGAAAAGAGAGCAACACAAATGTACATTTCAACCTAAGGTTTTAACCAGTCTAAGAAATAGTTCTTTTGCTTTTGATCTTCCACAATTTCTCTGTTTATTAGTTTCTTTCCTCTGTATTTCAATTCTCCATCTTACTACAGCAAAAAAAAAAGTCTTGCGAAGAATAGGAACAATTGATGCAGTGGTCAGGCTAAATGTCCCAGATCCTCAGCAGGTTGATGTGGAGGATGCTCTGAGCCAGGGAGGCTAGGCTAGGCATCAACATGAGAGTCTGGTCAAAGAAAATAGCTTCCCAAGTTATTATGGTGCATGTAAGCTTTAAGTTGCCACATTATTGTATTGTCCAGTGAAATCTTCCATTTCTAGGCAATTTCATTTCTCTGTTATATGAGCTAGCTTTTTAAAGGGAGGAATTTTTCCAGCATTGCTAGGGTTTCACCTGCTATGCCACACATTATGGACTTCATTAAGTGTTAATAATGTGAACTAAGAAAAAAGTGGAAAAGCCACACACACACACCTATGCAGAGTATCTTTTTCCTGTTTTGTTGACTGCAGTTTACATTCATCTATAGTTGAAGATCACCACCCTCTCCTGTTCTGTGCTAATTCCTACCTCTGATCTAAGCAATATTTGCTACATTGAAAACCCAGTGCTCCAGACATATCTGGTAATTCACAGTGACGAACCACAGCAGCAAGATTTAAACTACAGCAGAATCCAGAGAGGAAGGGATCTGAGTCTTATTAAATAATAGACAGTGAATTCATCTTGATAATTTTATCAAAATGTTTATTTTTACCACTGCCATCTCTATGACTATGAAAAATTACAGAAGAGAGAGGGAGATTAATTCCTCTACTCTGAGGTCATCCACAATTACAAAATGTAAACATTAAATGGGTAATTATATAATTACTAATTATATTTCATGTTATTCTGGAAAACGTTTGACATATATCCTAAAACTTATCATGGAGCCAAAATGCAGTAGGTAGACTCCTCCCAGTTGCTAGCATTAAGGCTTGTCAGGTCATAGGGTTTGCTGAAAAATATTCTGGGATGTGAAATTCAGGCCCCAAGAACAGGATTGGAAATCTGCTCGATCAGTTTTGTCAGGTCTTTGTGACTTCCTGTGTCAGTCCCTTTCTGTTTCGGTGACTGTTAGCTTCTTATCTCTTCTTGCAGGTGACTGCTAGTATTTCCTTCCTTCCTTCCTTCCTCCCTTCCTCCCTTCCTTCCTTCCTTCCTTCCTTCCTTCCTTCCTTTCTTTCTTTTTTCTATGCTTTTGATGCTGCATAGGATTTTCTGTCTTGGATCTTTTGCCCAATCTTTTTTTTAAACGTGTATGTACACTTGTGGTATGCATGTGTGTGATGTAAGTGCCGAGACCCATTTGAAGGTTAGAGGACAACTTTGAGGAGTTGGTCCTCTCCTTCCATTGTGAGTTCCAGGTTTTAAATTCGGGCCACCAAGCTTATGCAGCAAGAACCACTCTTTTCTCTGGTTGTGTTTGCCCAGTCTGTCATCCATTGCGTATCGCATGTTTGGAGTTCTGAAAAGAATGTCTCTAATCTGCCCATTCAATCACGGGACCCCTGGATAAAGTGTTATGCTGGGTCATTTCCAGACTCCTAGGGAAACAATAGACCGACTGCCAGACTCTCAAATGTCCACAGGAGTCCATTCAGAATGACCACAATGGCAGGAGCATGAAGCAGAGCATGGCATCATGGGAATCCCTCAGAAATAGTTCTTGGGTATTAAAAACATTCTGAGATTTACCAAATGGAGCAAAGCCATTGGTTCCTTCTGCCTAGGAAATAGTAAAATATAACTCATACCTCCTCAGAACCCCCTGTCCACTTTATTCATTTCAGGGGCTGCTGTTTACTTATCTTTATTTCAGAGGCTAGACTTCGCAGGGAGCCTTAGTGTAGCAGGTGATTGGCGCTTACCATGAGGTATTACAGTGGAGAGAACTGCCCTCATTATGTGTTTTGCAGATAATAATCAAGTAAGTAAATCTTAAAAAAATGCTTCTCCTAGGAAACTATCCAAGCGAAACCACATTGTTTGTTGAAAGTAAGTATTTTAGATCATTAGTGGGAGTGGGGCAGACAGTTCTCAGAACAGTCAAGGCAATGCCGTGGGAGCAGAGAAGCAGACAGCCTCCTAAGTCAGGCTATGATGCAGGCGACAGGCTGGGTTTTCTCAGGAGTTTAGAAAGGAAGCAAACATACAAAACTAGCCCTGGGCCTCTAGTTCTGTAGAGCTTTTCTTTGTTTCTCTCTCCTTTTCTTCCTAAATGTTTTCCAGTCCTGTCTGTGGGTATTCTGCTTTTTTTCTCCCAAATGATGTTGCCTGAGATGACCTGATCTTTTTTTTTAGGAAAACTGCCCAGATGAAAAGAATTTGACCCAGACTGCTGAAGTCACAAACATCACCATATCTGAGGTTGTTTAAATTTTTTTTGGCTGTTGTTTTTGTTTTTTAAATTATCTTCTTAAAATAAAAGGCCTTTGTGCCATATACTTCTGCATTTTACTTACTCTCCTTTTTTAAAAAAAATATATTTGGCTTCCTTCCCTTTCTAAACAATTAGAATTTCTTTTTTAATGACTCACCCTGAAAACTGCTGTGTTTCACAAGTCCTGCTTCCTTCTGTTACCCAGCAATTGCACTGTGCTCCATCCATCACTGCACTGCAGTCCAAGAGCAGCCTGTGTCTGACCTCTGGATAGTCTTTCTTTTCTCAGAATAGAAATCTTTATTTCCATTTTACAGCTTCTCTATACTCCATCCTAACTGCCTCCTCCTTGCATGCACTCCCTTGCACTTATGAAGCATGCATGCACACACACACACACACACACACACCTTTTCTTACAACACCAAACTAGACCACTCCACGGGTAGAAAGAAAAGATTCTTGGGGGAAGCAAACTGCCAGAGAATAGAGGACAACACCTTGCAGGAAAAGCTTTGTCAGTTATGGGGACCGGTAGCAGCAGGAGGAGGGGTACAGGCTGGAAGAGCCTGGGAGCTAGCACGGGGGCTCTTTGGGTTAATCAGAAACTAGAGGCCCTTTGTCTAAGGTGGTTGACCACTGAGGGCAGATACAGAAAGTAATGGCCTTCCTGACACACTGGACCCTGTCTCCTGAGATCCCTGAGGAATGCTGAGTTTAGGTTTCTGTTCACATGATAGCAGTCCTCCTTTTTGCCAGTCAGGGTCCTGCCTGGGTTGGTCCCAAGCTGTCATTTAAGACACTCTCAGCAGCACTGCCATTGGGGTGGTTTGGACCCAAGAGAACCTCTCTGTTTCCGTGCTGTTTCTGCTCCTCTCTTTGTTAGAGTCTGTCGCTGATGGATAGAGCTGATTTTTTGCTGATGATTTTCCCAAAACATGACCTTCTGCAGTCACCTCATCAGAGCTGGGAGCACATCGTCGTGGCTGCCTAGCCGTCAGTTTCTCCAGGTGATAATGTGACCCCTGTCTTCTAGAGGGGACTCTGGCTCCCCCATGTAACTAACTACCTAGGGCGGATATGAATATAGGATGCAGAGCATTTCCACACAGTTCGGACCTACCCATCTTGGGAACTCAGTGGTCTATCCACGACAACCTGTTAATGAGGAGGATGGGAGGAGCGTGTACCACGTATTTCACAGAGTTCACCCCAGATCTTAAATTATTTGGATGTCTTGCCACTATCTTATATAAGAAAACCTTTTGGATATTATATGCTGTTCCATGCGCTTCCCATGAAGCCTAAGATTGGAATAGAAAAATGAGACGCTGGAATAATACCAACAATTCTGAGTATAAAACCCAGGCGATCCTTACCATGCTTGGAGCTGAGGACTCAGGGAGCGGGGTTGGGAGGGGCAGAAGTTCATTTGTTAAGACAGAGAGTTTGTACAGATGTGGAGAATGCAGGCTCACAGCAAACTGGATGGAAACTGCAGGCCAGGCCAGAGAAAGCGCTTCTCAGCACAGTGCAGGCAGCCGCATCATGTGTGCCTCATTCTAACCCTCGGCTGGGTTCCCACTTCCTCTAATTCTTCAACTGGAAAAACTGGATGCTAATTAAATTAAGTTTAAGCTTAACATCTTTGGCTGCTGCTATTTGGCAAAGCCTAACTCACGACCTAAATGAACTGTTTGCCTTTCTTCTTTTTTTCTTCCTAACATATATTAAAATAAGTGGGAGCCCTTGGTAAATGGGAATTGAATTCCATAGAAGTCACAGCCCAACATAACACAGCATTCCAGAGAAGGTTGGCATCAGGGTTAGCTAAATGTCGGGCTGTTTTTCTACTTAACATTTTTGGGAAGAGAAGAAAGGGGGTAAAAATAAATTAAAAGGAAAGAAAAATTCTTTGCAGTCATAAAATTTTCAATATTTAAAAAATGGTAGTATTAATAACCAAACTAACTCATAAAATATTTTAAGAACTTTTACTATTTAGGCTAGAAATGTCATAGATAGGTTATTAAAAAGAAGAAACTTAAAAAATATGTAGCCACTTAAATTTTTCTCCCATTAAGTAGGAAAAAACCTGTTATATAATCTAACACACACTTGATCTGTTCTGCTGTACACCTCAGGGATGGGTAGAAGAGACCTGTGGGGAACTGTTTCTTGTGGGAAATGTGTGTGCAGCCACTCTGGGCTATGGGTCTTAGAATTCAGATTTTGAAGGAACCCAGAGGCCATATGAGCAGCTTAATTAGAGTTCCAATATGAAGAAAAGGTGCCTTCAGGGAAATTATCCTTAAAATGTAAGGACTGTGTTTGGGAACAATGTTTTTCCTTTGGTCCCAGAGAAGTATCTGCTAAGGCCTGATGGCCAGTGAATTCTGAAAGTCCCTAATAAAACACTCCTGCTTCCTTTTACCTTATTGAACAAATGCCTGTCTTCCCCTTCTGCTTGTGATCAGGTCTCATAGCAGTAAGTCAGGCTTCCTCCCGGCTTCTTCTGTTCTTGACTCTATTACTAAATATTCAGTGCCAGAAGTTTTAAATGTTCCATGCCAGCATCTGCAAACTAGGCTGCCTCATTCTGCATAGGGACCTGTTAGTGTGATTCATTTATTCAGTGTGCCTATGGTATGAATGCACATGGATGCATATTCATGTGTCTTTGTGCATGCATGCACACCTGTGAGCATGAATGTGGAGGCCAGAGGACACCTCCTCTTAAGAGTCATTAGCATTGTTTTTCCCAAAGGGTCTCTCATTGGCCTGAAGCTCACCGAGTAGGACAGACCAGCTGGCCAGCAAGCTCCAGTGACCTCTTTTGTCTCCACCTCCCCAGCTCTGAGACTGTATGTGCACCACAATGTCTGGCATTTTTATGTGGGTTCTGGGGCTCAAACTCAGGTCTTCATGCCTCAGCAAACACTTTCTCAACTGGGCTATCTCTAGCTCCAGGTTTTTATTTGTTTGATTGATTGTTTGTTGTTTATATAAATATAATGTTCAACTTCTCTCAAATTTATTAAAAAAATTTTCAGGGAAGTCAAATATTTACCTCTACCTCCTTAGGTTTTCTGGTTGTTTGTTTTACATTGAGCCTGAATTATAATTTAAGTCATTACACAAAGCACCTGAACTTATGTAAACATAAGTGTTACAATGCATGGGAGCCTTCATTAAGAAACGGGAACAAAAGGATCGAATACTTACATACTAATTAGACAAGAATAGTATGTTGCCAAAGAGCAAGTGAATTAGGCAAGGAGGCTGGGAGGCGATAGTTACATTAATGAAGTCTGTAATTTTCTCAGTCTCCATCTTGTGTTTAGGGATCCCATCTCCTGCTTTTAAAAACAACTTGGAGGGTCAAAGTGGCATTCTGTCTCTGATATGCAGGTACCATTAATTCAAAAGGCAACATGCCACAGTGACACATTCGGGGAATATGGCTTAGCCTCAAAATCTTTTAACCAAACCTACTCTTGTGGGTTGGAAATAGTAACAGCTTTGGAAGCATTGCGACAGTGTAGCTATTTATAATGAATTTATCAAGAGAAAACTATGGAGCAAATATTTTGGGAAACAAAACCCTGCAGAGCTTTCTGTGCATAAAGAAGCAGAGACACCAGGAAAGCCAGCTGAATTCTGGGCCATCCTGGCTTGTCTGGATTTCCAGTCATTTCAGAAGGAAAACTTGGTCCAGACTTGCCCTGACCTCTCCAGGATCTCCAGGCAGCGGTTCTTAGCTACAGCCGCCCTATAAAACCCCCTGAGCATTACAGAATGTTCAGTGCTCGAAGCTAACTTTCTACCAGTTAAGCAATGGTCTCTCAACAGGACAAAGGCAAAAGAACATTTAAAGGACCCCTTGTGTTTCTAATGAGTGTTTGTGTTTAGAGCGACTGTGTCCCGTGTCACTGTGGAGCAACTGTTGTAGGGTAAAGTGGACCTCTTGTTTCATACCCTTTCAACACTTCAAATAAAATAATAAAATAAGATACACTGAAGTTAAAAAGAGAAAACATTCCAAAGATGTGACACAGGCTGAACAGCTGGGTTGAAATGAAGCTGGGTTCTTCCGTGGTCCTGTAGGTGGGTGGATCGCAGAGGAGAAGGAAGGATCCAAGAGCCACGTTCTCTATACATTTGCTCCAAGATGATGGAAACTGTTCAAGCTCGAATTCAGAAACACATTTTTTAAAACTGCTTTGCTTCCCATCCAGGGTCAGTGAACTTTGAAAGTCAGCCAACTGTTTAAGGAATAAAACTTTTGTTAAGCCCTGATGGCTGTCCCTTATGTTTCCTCCCTCCAACGAAGCCCTTGGGAGAAATAACCCTGTCCTGTTTAAGCCCTCAGTGCTTGCATTATTGCAGATGCACATTACTTTATGTTGACATCTAGGGCTCAAAATGTTTTTACAATACAACCTATCGCCATGTTCCAAGACTTAGGTTATATGCTCTACCAAGGATGAATACATTTTGAAGTTTTGTCCTTACAATCATTTGTTAGCGCCAGGTTCTCTTTCTTGAAACCAGGCTCTCTTTTTTGTCCTCGTCTTTGAAATAATCCAGTGAATGTAATTAGGTAAATTAATTAATTTTCTCCACTTTAATCTGTTTTCATTACAATTTACATAGCATTATAATTTGTAAATATTTTCTCTTGGTATTGATATGGCTATAGGTTTAGGAAATTATGAAAAATGAGCTGCTGAGGCATATAAAGGTAGCTATATAAAATTTAAAGTCTAGGGAGAATTGTAAACTTTTTATGAACTTCCTACCAAAGCATATTTTATCAATTGTCATTTTTAACTAACAAGAATAAGCAAACTGAGACTATGATCTCATTGATATAGTAGAAACAGACTTGAGCAATAACTGTTCCAAATGTCCAGACACTGAATGCAGAGGGTCCAGTGCTCCTGGCAGAGGCCAAGACACTTGAAGAGAGACATTCATTCCCAGGAACATGTCAGAAAGCCACTCTGGGAACCTGTGTGCTGCGGCCCATAATTTAAGGTGGCAGATTCAGAGATGTACTTATTCAAGATCTCCACATTATAAATGAGAACACGTGCTTTTGACGGTAGCTACATGAGAAAGCAGTGTGTGTGTTACCAGTCAGACAAATAAGGGTTCAAATTCATTTCTGATACCTTAACAGTAGACTAACCATGTTAACCTTTTTGAACGTTGGTGTGTTTTATAAAAAATGGAAATACTAATAGTCTTCCCCACAAGTATGCTTGAGGAATGTAGGTGAGACAAAAAGAAACAGCACTACAATATCAGCTAAGTTTTAAAAGTTAATTTAATGGACTACCAACAGGAACAGAGCTGTAGTTTGGTTCTGAATCCAAAGAATGCAATTCTTGAGAACGATACAAAGCAAGAGCATAAGGAGGGGACTCACCAGTTTCCCTAATATTAAAGAAGATGGCTCCTCACAACAAAAGAGTAGAACTTATCCAGCAACTCTTCCCTATCCGAAAGCACGGCATATTTAAAACATTATCAGATGTTAAATATGAAAGGTCACCTTTAAGAATATTGGCAGATACTGTGCTACTAACAGGAATATACCAGGTATAGAATCCTAATGTCTCTTTCCAGGACTTTCCCCCAGGGATTATTAGGGACTCTTTCCTAAAGGGTCTGTTTCCAACAGCAACAAATACAAAGTAGGATCATCTAAGTGGGAATTCGTCTGGTTGTTTCCTTATTATATTAACTACCTTGCCTCATTTTTCTACCATTTCCTGTAAACCTGATTATCGTCGGGTTTCATTTTCTGTAAGCAATACTTCTCAAGTAGTATTATGTGCTTAACTCTTATCTTGCATCCCAAGATACCAAGTGTCTGCTTGCTATTTTTGAGGATGCTAATGTAGATCAGAGGTTTCAAATTGCATAGGATTTGGCTCTCTTATTTTCACCTAATAGTTTAGAACTTAATATTTATTGTCTACATCCATTATGTCATTAGGAGTTTTAAAGGTTTCTTTTTCTAGTTCTGAAAAGCAATCAAAAGATCAATAAGGTGGTACAAAATGGCATAAAATAATAGCTTTCATGTACTCAGATAACAGACCCTTTGAAGATGTAATGGAAAGAGACACCATTGAGAATAGCAGCAAAGAACACCGACAAATAGCTGGTGCGAGAAACTTATGAAAGATAAGCTCTGAAGCATCAAGAGTATCCTTGGACAAATGGAAAGGCCCCAGGCTCTTAATCAGGCTGATAGAACAAAGATGTCTGAGTAAGTCTGCAGCAGAATCCAAAACTATGAATTCTATCTAGTCTCCTTCCCCAAAATGGCTGGCTTTTCACATTGGAGCCATCTCAAATTCCCAAAATGCGGTCATTGACCCAGTGACATCAGCACTGCCAGAGAACCTGCTAGAATTCAGCTTGCCTTGCTTCTCCTTAGACCTCTTGACTCGGACACCTGGAAAGGGAATCCAGTGAGCTTTACTTCACTAAGCCTTCCAGATGAGTTAAGTTTGAGAACTGCCGCTCTAAGCTCAAATTTAACTCACACTGGAGTCGCCTTTGTGCTTCCAGTCCAGACTCAATCCTGCAGATGTGGAGCCCGACTCTAACTTCTAACATGCTCCCCCTGGAAGCTGATGCTGAGGATCTGAGCAGTGCATGGGTTAGCAAGATGAGGGCTGGTCCATCTGTTCCAGCTTCCTCAAAACTGTTCTATCCTGTAACCTCCCCCGTGCTCATTTTCGACCCAGGTGTTAATGATAACCAATAGTTTAGTGTGTGAGTCCTCCCAATACTGTGTTTACTTCAGATGGAATTTAACCCACAGCACTATATTCTTTTCAGACATAAATTAACCAAAATAATTTGAAAATGCATTTCAAGCTTTGGTGGAGATATTTTGGAGAGGCACTAGTTCATGTTTTTGAATCATGACATGTAGGTTATGGTACTACTTGGAACCTATGGAAGAAAATGTCAAGAGAAAAGCAAGGGAGGATCTTTGTATAAATTATATTTTGTGTTTTTTTAAGTTCATACTATGTCTTGTTTCATGTTTCCCTCAAATTTAGTCGCTTAGCACATCAAGTATTTACTAGAGCTCATGGTTTTCCTGGCTCAGCAATCTGAACAGGACACAGTCCCATGTGGAGTAGCTCAAATGTGTCAGAACGGCTTGTACTGGTTTGGTGAGGGTCTCACATCGTGGACCTTTCAAAGCTTCCTGATTGTTTTTCCTGCCATGCCTGCTGTGTGAGGACCAGACTTTCCCAAAGGTCTCTCCAGTCACTGGCTTGCCAGCTGATCTCCAATGACAGAACCACTGGGCCTGCTAGGTTCCTTCTCTCTTGCCCTCACCTACTTCACAGTCTCCTCTTCCTCTGTTCCTTTCTCGACACTTGACTAACTTGGGTTTCTTACATGGTGGCTGAGGCTGATTTTAGCAGATCACTGAACATTGCAAAAGGTCAGTGAACAGCCGTAACACCTTTTATGGGCCCAGCTTTCATATCTATATTTTTTTGTTTGAGGAGGGGCCTTAGTGTGAAGCTCAGGGAGTTCCATCTTTTATCGGGAGTTATTAATTCTATTTCATTTACCATGTGTGGTGATTAATTTTGGGCGTTAACCTGATTAGATTAATACTCATTTAGTAAATCCTTATTTGGGAGTCTGTCTATGAGGATGTCTCTGGGTAAAGCTAGTATTTGAATTGGTGGACTGGATATTAATGTCCTCCCTCACCCAATGGGAGTGGGTACCATCCAATCTACTAATGGCTTGGAGAATACAAAAGAGACAGGTGAGGGATATATTAGTATTTTCTCTCTGACTCTCCCTTAATTAGCCTACTGTCTATCTCTCTTTCCTCCGCATTCTCTTCTGTCATTCTCTTCATTACCCATTCCCATTCTTCTCACACTGAAAAACTGGTGCAATCTTCTCCTGCCCTCCAATATCAGAACTCCAGGTTCTCTGTCCTTTGACCACAAACTGAGTTATAACATCAGCTCCTCTACTTCTCAGGCCTTTGAACTTGAACTGAGCCTTATTACCCACTTCCCTAATTCTCTAGCTTGAAGATCAGAAGTTTAAGGTTAGCTTTGGTGACAGTGACGTGGGGAGTCCAGTGCCAATATAGGCTGCACGGCACAAACAGACTTGTTATTTCTTCCTACCTATTCATTTAATGGTATCACATTGGCAACTTAAAATTGCACCAGTGCACATTGTCAAATAGTTCTAATTAGAGCTTTCCCCCTACCTGGAGACATAAGGTCTGGTCATAAGTCACTATCCATAAACCAGATGGCAATGCAAGTATCACAAATTCATGCCCCTATCACTACCATGAATTCCTTGGAAACAGACATGTGGATAGTTTTCAAAACCCACATAAGATCCAGTTACAAGAAGGAAAAATATATGGGGATATATGGAGTGGGACAGACATTGATATTTTCAAAGCCTCAGATTATTGGAAAGTGTGAGCAAACGAGACACAGTAATGAACAGAGCTTGGATCTAGCCTTGATGTTTTTCTTAATGAGTTTGGGATTATAAAAGAGACAGACCCCAGTCTCACCCACTAAATATCCTCTAACTCATACCACAGAAGACAAAGAGGGAATGTTGGGAAAATTAAGAAGTCTGTCTTAGAAAATTCAGTAACTCCAAAGTCTAAGTACAATAATACTACTATGCTACAGTCTGTACCTGTAATGTCCTTCAAAGGCCCAGGAAAGGGTTGATCTCCATTTTTACATGGTTTGGAGGTGCTGTTGGGAAGAGGTGGGGTGTAGTGGGAGGACTTAGGTTATTTAAGGCATGCCCTAATTGGGAATGGGGGAAGCACAGCCATTGCTCCTCCTCTCTATTGCTTCCTGAGGTAAGTGGCTTTGCTATGCCATGAACCTCACATGATGTGCTATGGGGCCACATGCCTGAAGTGGGCCAAGCCTGTCATGAATGCTAATGCCTGAGATTGTGAGCCAAGACAAGCCTTATCCTTTTGAAATCTGACTTATCTTAGGTGTTTGTCCCAGTGACAAAAAGTGAATAACAGTTACTGGTTACTTGAAATGAGCCATGGAGGAAAGGGATGGCTTTTCTGCCGTCTGCTGACTCCTAGAGTCTTAGCCAGTTGTAATGGCAAAGCTTTGGATCATTAGCTTTTGAGCTATTGTACCACATTTCAAGTGAATAGCTGCATTAGTTTCCTATTAGATGTGTGCACACTTAGCAGTGTTTTACATGTATAAGAAGAAAATAATACATACTTATAAAAACATAGCCTGAGAACATATATTATATACAAAATATGTATGAAATTCTTTAGTTATTTGTCTATCAAGACAAAACTTTGTAAGTTTTGCTAGATACTTTGTTCCATTCCCATTGGAAATTAATAAGCTGGATGCATCCTCAAACTACAAGGCTTATTAATTGAGTCTGAACAAAAAGCTAGGAATGCACAGGAGAAAAAGAACCTTATGTACTTGTGATTAGATTTTTAGGGGATAATTAAATTACACAAATGAAAATAAAATATCTTTGCATTTTCTTGTATTGAACCCTTGTCTGGGGAGACATCAGACCCTTTCACAGAACGCACTGTCCTTTTTCTGATGTAACACAGCAGCAGCAGGAGGAGAAAGCAGCTGCCCACATTTGTGGCTGTGGCTTCAGGGAAATTGAAAGATGGAAGGGTCAGTGAACCTGGGCTTGGGTGGGTCCTGATATGTCTTCCATTCATGTCATTTCTAAGTCTAAAGGAAAGCTTCATAGCACACATTGGGGGACCCTTCTGCCACCTCCAGATATCTAATTCCAGGGTGATGATTACCCAAATGCTCCTGTATAAACTTTCCTTAAAAGTTGTCCTGGGCCATTGGCTGATTCTTGCTTGGGAATTTCTCTTCCTGTTACAGGAAAAGGTCTCTCTTACCTTGAAGAGCTCACAGCCTCATCTGAAGCCTTTGGAAATGATGCGATGGCTCCAAAGCATTTACTAAGGGATTGGTAGGGCTGACACCTTACTTGAAACCCCATCTACGTACATTTATTATATTAGTGGGATTTTCCCGAGTCCATTCCCTTTGGAAGGACATTTAAGTTTGGTGTTCTGAAAGAGAGCCCATCTATGATAACAAATTGTCCACACTTCTGAAGCTCTCTACACAGACATCTTGTCTCCACACCTCTGGAGACCTGCACCCTTTAGACACAAAAGAACAGATGCCAATTCACGCTCCCTGTCTCCAGCCATCCCCTTCCAAGGCTGTTGAGGGAACAGATAAGGTGTCTTAGACTTGTTTATGTCCTGCACTAAATACCACTCCACCAGAATCAGACCAGGAGTCAGGAAGAGGACCTGACTCATCTCAGGGTGACTTGTTCAGAGTCGGAGGGTCAGCTCCTCTCCTATTTACTCAGCAAAAAGTAGAGGCTGTTGGCTTGTCGGCTTGGATAACTTTGAATGAGGCATCCATAATCCTGAGTGTACTGAATACAAAAAACTCTGAAGTTGGGAGAGATGGGCCCCAGTGATTTCTCCTCTCTCCCAGCCTCCTGTAACTAAACTACTTTTGTAGACGTGCTGCCTTAGCCTTTCGCCCAACCCCAGAGCTGCATGGTTATGGGCTGAGTTCTATCTGCTTTCTAGGTCTCAGTAGACAGTGGTGGGTAAGCTCCTAGTCAAAAAGGGCTAAGGAGAGCCACTCATCTTCTTTTTACTGGTTTATTTATCCTCATTTTGTCACCTCCACCTTATCTCATCCATAATCTCTATGTCTCCATACCTAACACACACTCCCGATGCTGCCCCTCTGAAACTTGAAGGAGAGTGCTTTATATATATATATATTTGTGCATTAACACTTCTGGACTACAAAGAGTGGGTGTTTTCTCTCTTACTGATAAATTCTCCAATGTAAAGTAAGTGTCCTACACTTTAACTCATTTTTGACACTAACTGGAGTTAAGCATGCATCCTACGAAGGTTTAGAACCCATTCCTTAAGAATTTTCCCTGACTTTGAATCCCATTTGGATGAGTGACTTTGGATGCCATTTGTTCATGAGCAGTAGGCGCCCTGGCTACTTACAGCTTGTTCTTGGGGCAGCAGCTACCAGTTAGAGGCGCTTGTGATTCTTTCTTCATGATGATTGATTCACTAGGGTAGCCCACACGACTCGGGAAAGCATTATACTTATTACCTGTTTGGACTTTTCCGTTACATTTGCTATATGTGTGAGCGTGTATGAGTGTGTATGTGAAGCGTTTATGTGTGAATGTGTGTATGTATGTGTGCATATTCATGTGTATATGTGTGTAGGTATACATATGAGTGGTGTATGTGTGCTTGTATATGTGCGTGGTGTGTGTATGTATGAATGGTGTGTGGGGTGTGTGTGTGTGTGTGTGTGTGTGTGTGTGTGTCCGTCCATCCCATTTCCCAGCCCATACCTACTCTCTGGAGGTCAGAGGATGAGGTTGAAAGTGTCAGCCTTTTAGTCACCTGGTTGTTCCTGACAGCCACCCCTGTCTTCAGCTGTTTAGGAGTCACATCATTAATAAAAGGACACGTGGTAAGAATCCAAGGGTCTGGCTGGGCGATGGTGGTGCACTCCTTTAATCCCAGGATTTTGGAGACAGAAGCAGGTGGATCTCTGTGAGTACAAGGCCAGCCTGGTCTACAGAGCTAGTCCTAGGACAGCAAGAGCTACACAGAGAAACCCTGTCTTGAAAAGCAAAACAAATGAACAACAGCAACAAAAGAATCCAAGGGTTCTAGAAACTTTGGGCGAAGGAGAGACAGAAAAGCAAAACGTATTTCTCATTATAAATTACAATTTTAGGATTTTCTGGGACTCTGGGACCTATTGGATTCCCCTGAAGTCTCTCATCACTTTTTATGTTAATAAAGACCCAAGATGAAGCCTTCTTAGATCTGGGAATGCAAAGAGATAGTGACATAAGGTGTGAGCTACTGACAAAAGTGGATACTATGGCTTAGCACTGATCTTCTCAGAGATTTATAGGAATTTACACACATACACACAAACAAAAACAGATACACACTCACACATACAGTAAATGTTGCATAGTAACACTCACATTATTTCTGATAAGTATAAAATAAAAACGCAATTTTATGCTAGGACTGCTGTGGACAGTCTCCCAAGACCTATATCAAGTCATCACCAATCTATTCTATAGTATGTTTATAGCCCTCTGAAATTCATATCATGAAACCTAACCTCAAAGGTAATGTCATTATGAGGTGGGTCTTTTGGGAGTCCCTTGATGAGGGCAGAACCTGCAGCATGGGCTGAGCTCCCTCAAAAAAGATGCCCTAGGGAGCTTATTTGCCCTTCTCACCATGTGACTCACAGTGGGGTATCAACAGACAGTGACCTGAAGAAAATCCCTCACCAGGTCCTCCCTGTGCTGCTACCCTGACCTCAGAAGTTTTAGCCTCTCAAATTGTGAGAACTGCCGTTTGCAAACCACACTGTCTGTGGCATTTGGTTACAGTAGCCCAGTGAAACTGAGACATACCCACAACATGGTAGGTGCCATGGTAGGATTTTAGTAGGGACCCATGAAAGTGATTTTTCAGTTACAAAACAAGGGGGGATGGAATTTTTATTGAGAAATATTTTAATATATAATATTAATGTATTGGTCATTATGTCAATGCAGTCTTGCATGTGGGCCTTATATGATTGTGTTTTAGACATTAGAAATTGGCCTGTGAGGGCATAAGTGGCTTCAGTATATAGCAGTCATGAGGTAGTCCTGCCCCAGAGACAGACTTCCATGACCTGGCAGCAATGTGGAAACCTCTGAGGTTTAGACATATTCTTTCAGTTGGTGACTTTTGAGAATGGAGTTCTTCCGAGGAAAGGAATGTTTAATGTTAGAATTCCTCCATCTTGAAAGGTATTGGATATTTTTGTGAAAGGCTTCCTGATGGCCACTCTGCAGAGGCTACTATGCATAGACCCCTCCCTCACAACAGATACTTGCAATGAGTGGCAGACCACCTTGCCAGAGTCTGCGCGCTGAGTCATAAAATCTTAACATCTTAGCGCTTACAGTAACTGTCGGACCTCCTAGGCCCAACCCTCCACCAACTCAGGGTGTCTTTGTCCTCACTCAGCATCAGTGTGAGCACATCCAGACCCTGCACTTAGCCGCTTAGAGCAGTTTTCCCTGTGTTATCTTCTAAAAAAGCTCTGTTGGTGAGAAAAATGCAGAGGCTTAGGTTGCTGTGGAAACAGCAGGACACTCTCAGAATGAGTGTACCACTGGCTACCTGAGCCAGCGATGGTTGGCAATTCACAGACCCTGGGCGGAGCCCACCAGGATCATTGTTGTCTCTTCCTCTTGGGGGGATTGTTCCAGACCATCATCTACCACCTTGTGGAGAGCGCTGTAGTGTTCCCGGTCTTGGTGGAATGCATGTAGCTCGGAAGCCGCCTCCCAGGCAGCAAAAGAGGGCATGGGAAAGGGATCTGGCCTCTTGTTTTCAAAAAAGCATTTCAGGTTCCTCTCACTCAGCTTGTTGGCACATTCCAGGAGTTTGTTTTCCAATTGTTCCTTCTCACTTTGTGCGTATGTCTTCCAAAAATTCAGCTGCAGATAGCTGACTTTAGATTTGCAACGTGCATAGCAAGTGGTCAGCAGAGAGAAGAAGGATGCCGAACAAATCAGACACCATCCTAGAATCTTAGGGAAAAAGAGATATTGAGGACACAGAAAAGCAAAATGACATCTCAGAAGTTGGGTACTATTCCGGGAGAGTATATAACCATGCTAATACCACAGTCATTACTGCCATCTCATCTCAAATTATTCACCTTAACTCTAAATCCTTTTTGAGAGTCAAAATAAAGATGAAGTTGACTCAACGTTGTTGCTATGCAAAGCAATAACCAGAAGGCTAACAGATGGAAAGAGTGAGTACCGAATAACTCACTACTACTAAAGCACTTCCAATGGTATGGCTAGAAGAAAGAATTCTTTCTAATGCATCGTGGTTGTCATTTGAATGATCGAGCGGTTTGTTAGCCAGGTGTCCAGGCGTTCATCAACTCATTCACATACTCCTGACCAACTTTTCCCATGGAACTTTGTAGAGAGCAGCAGCCACTCTACGGATCCCAAAGTGTATTGCTCACAGTGAAAAACAGACAAGCAAAAACAATACAGTAATTGCAGCAGTGCACAGAAACTTTAAGAATTTAAAGCTGTTCTAAATGATTAGAGATAAAAGGGGAGAGGGTCAGGTCACTTCAAACTTTGAGGATTGTTTGTTCTTAATTTCTAAAGTTAGAAAAAGCAAGCACTTTCCTAAGCATGAATGCTCTTATTGGTGTTTTAAGTTTAAAAGCAAAGGTCTATAGTTAACATATCTTCTAAATTTGCTGCTCTAGTTGAGCTTTTCATAATTTGAGCTAATTTTATATTTGAACATCTAACCAATTTCTTGTAATCATCTTTCGATTTCAGTTCAAAGGACCCTCGACAGATGGCCCCAACTGAGTACAAAAGCAATAGTCTGCAGTTGGGTCCACTCAGATCATAGGAGAGCCAAAATGAGCTTTAACTCGGTGGTTCCCAAACTCGGGGGTTACTAGAAGGGTTACTAGAAGGGTCTCACCCCGCATAAGTGCCATTTCTGAGTTGGTATTCCTCAGGCAAAACACCTGGCTTTCTCCTCACCATGGGTGTTCCCTGTACCTCATTCTCTATTATGATATTAAGGTTAGCCATCTCAGAAGATATTTGGGGGAACCCAAAGAAATGATACTGGGCAAGAAGATCGTGAGTTCCACCTGCTATCCACTCGTTTGCAAGTGGCTCTTTCTGTCCTATGGTGACAGGTGAGGCAAGTCACTGCCATAGCATCCTCCCCTCTCCTCCAGCCATCAGTGGGCTTGTGGCTGACTCCCTCAGACCTTCCTTTCTTTCAGCATCCCTTCTTCTTCATTGTGACTGGGCCTCCTGTGTTTGAAGCTAACTCTCCACACCTACCTGAGCTAATCCTGATGAGGTAGAAACTGTGTGATCGGCTCAGATCAGCTCTTGCTTTCTGTACAACCTCAGCATTGGCTGTTTCTCACTGCTGAGTCTTGTCTTCCTCCCAGGCCCACAGCACCTAGAGCTCCAACTAGAATGAGGAGATTGTGCCAAGCCCAGCCCTGAATGGTGTCCTATTTGTCTTTTTCCCCAAATCCTGCATCTTGAAATATTTAATAATGCTCTAGAAATTTATGCCTCTTTATGTCCATTATCTCTAAATAACTTTCCACAGTAGGTATTACCATCCCCCACTATGAGAAAAAATGGGGTTCAGAGTTCTACACCACAGAGCTGGGGAGTGGCAGCATCAGGATTCAAAGTCAGCTGACTCCAAGGATGAGCTCTTTCCACTACTCCGTTCTACCATCCTGAAGAACAGAGTCGCCCAGCTGGGTTTCTTGTTGCTCTGCCCCACCCACCCATGAATGAATGCACTTTTCCACCTCTGCCCACATGGCCAATTACTGTTTTGAACTGTGTGATGCTTGCTGCCATCTGGACCTCACAGTCAGCACCTGCTATTGCCACATCTCCCTTCATCCACATCTCTTGGGTATCCTCCTGTAGGTCTTAACCCCAAGACCTTATTCTACCGAAAATTCAAGAGGTCATTGTGGCCAAGCTAAGTTATAACCATATTTTCTTTGGGCTTAGATTTAAAGAAGAGCTTACACAGTGATGAGCGTTTGGATTTGGCATTGGCTGGATGGAGCCTGATGCCTGTGGATGTCAACCATGTGTCATTTGTACTATGATAACATTAGTAATTAATACCTTCCTTCAACAAAAGACAGAATGCTCAGAAGCCTGACATGTTCCATCTAACCTATGCTTTGTGCATTAAACAAAGGAGTTTATTTAGGAACATTCTTTGGCTTATTAGTTTATGAAGAATATGATTTTATTACTACTCTAGATGGTAGGAGCCAACTTTGCTTCGATGTGTTTGTTATAACTGCAAGTTCTTTCTAAAATAGTAAAAGTATAGTGTGCCTGTGCTAATAGCATTCCTGAGAAATGGTGACTCCTATTGCTCCTATCTACTCCTATTGCTTCTTCTGACCTCAGAAATAGGAAATTAACTTTATCTCAAGGCCAGGCCAGGGCTATGCATCGAGATCTGTGCTCATATACCTGGCCAAATGACAAGTTACTTCCCTGTGTTGATTAGCTGAAACTGTAAAGTACTTCTCGAAAGTAAAACAATGCTCCAAATTCTGAGCTCCTAAAGAATAGCAAGAGCATCTTTAGCTGTACAGCATAGATAGAAAAGTCATCATCTCTCTAGGGAATATGGTCACTCTTTACTGAAGGCCGTTTAAAGACTGCTTGGTCCCTCTTTCATTCGGGAAACTCGATCCCGGCAGCATCCACTCACACAAGTAGCAGTGGCCAGTGTGGTCACTCAAGCTAGTTTCCATGCTAATTACACCACATGCTACTTTGAGAAGGAGAAGCTGATTTGGCTCAGCTGTATTTCAGTGGATGAAGAAGTTGTGTCTGTGATTTTTGATAAACCAGCTTGAAAATTAAATAATCGATAGAAGGCAGTAATGCTTAATTACAGCTTGGGGTTAGCACTCAGTGTGTGGCTTTTCGTTCTGCATTATTTACAAAGTCAACCCAGAGAGATGGTTTTGAGCACTTAAGTATTTACATATGCATAACCCAGAGGGTATTTTCTTTTTGGAAATGGAGACTACACTATCCAATCAGCAATTTTACTCATCCATCCTGTCCCTGAAAAGCTTTTCCTGAGATTGTCTTAATGCACCATCCTGTTTTAATTTCCACTTAGTGTCAAAATATTCCGGCAAGACTCAAACTCTGGCCCGGCAGACAGGAAGACAGAGAGGAATCTCCAAGTTCACACTTGGAACAAAGAATGAAATTTGTCCTTACCTGAGACTGTGCTTGCAGGGACAACTTTACCTCCTCGTTGTCCGTGGGTGCCATGCTGCTTCTGCCGCAGGAGACTTTGTACAGCTCTTCCCAGCACTCTTTGGGCTTGCCCTTGCAAATCATCTCCAGGAGGCTTGTGCTCCTTGTCCCGCTCATAGCACATTCGTAAAACGTCCCATTAAGCAAAGCCACAGAGAGCCACATTACCGGAGCCACCAATGAACTCAGTGTGATGTGGCCCAGGACGTAGAAGAAGCGGCAGCAGCGTTTCCTAGGGAAGATTTTCTTGGGATTTATGCAGCAGCCAGTGAAGAGTCTCCACGCCTTGTTATTTAGAAAGAATCCAAGGATCAGTAACACCCAGGCAGGGGCAAAGAGGAAAACCAGCCCATAGGCTGTGTTCTCGGTGCTGCAGGGGCACTTAAACGCCACTAGTGAGAAGAGACGCTCACTTCCCAGGGTCAGCAAAGCCATGAAGCTGTAGCCAATAGCCGTCTTTTGGTTAAGAAAGAATTTCAGAATACTCTGAAAAGCATCCATGTTGGAGACACACGAAGAGGGGAAGAGGAAAGAGCGTTTGCCTTGGTTTTAGCACAGCAGCTGTGGCTGTGGCTTTGGCTGTGGCTGTGGAGGGTGGAGTCCTTCTGAAACAACAGTCCTCCTCTGTCTGCCTCCAGCCAGATAAGGAAACAATGTCATTCCCCAGGAATGCTAATTTCCCAACAACGTTCAGATAATGCCTCCTACTGGTGAATGCTGACACTTGAGGGCCTCCGAAACACTGAAGAGGAAAAGCAAAATGCACAGGTTCCTATTGATATTCCTTCGATGGGCATTTGATTGCAAATCAAAAGTTCTCACACAAATCAAAAGTTCTCACACAAATTATGGTACAGAAAATTTCCAGCAGGAGACTTGGCCCTCGCAAAAATGGGTTTCAGCCATGCGTTGTCAATCCAGTCTCCAAACCCAGCATTTCACAATAGGTTTCTTCTCCTGCTCTATGCCCTAAGATCTGGTAGACAGCGGTTCAGGCATCCTAAAAGGGCTTGCACTAAAGACTTGAAACACCGTTTAGGATTGGGATGATTGGAATTTATGAGGTAAGTCTAGTAACTAACTGAGCTTTCAGAGAAAAAGAGGAGCCCTCTTTTCATGTAACTTCTTGATTCAGATCTTGATCATTTTGACACAAAGAAAATCC
This sequence comes from Ellobius talpinus, assembly GCA_001685095.1. NCBI lineage: Eukaryota > Metazoa > Chordata > Mammalia > Rodentia > Cricetidae > Ellobius > Ellobius talpinus. The sequence goes on from LOJH01003691.1 coordinate 31,992, forward strand.
TTCTAAAGCAGATATGGAGTCTACATGAGGACATCTTCAGGCCTCCCAGCTGCCCACCAGGTGGTAGATTTGGACCTTTGCTGAACCTCAGCGTGGCGTTTCATGCCAAGACATGTTTCTGTCTCTGCCCCATCTGCACCCCACTTTGTCCACTTGTCAAATGCTAGCTAGCTCCATGCTCATGTTGTGTTCTAGGTCTAATCCTGGTGTTGAACATAGACTGCAGACTCATTCAGTAGCTTGATTTGCAAGTGACTACTGAATTTACACTGTGGCAGGCCCTTGAGAGACAGGCGCTCCTCCATTAGAGCCTATTAAGTTGAACCAAATGAGCAAATGAATGGACATTTTTCAACTTCAAATTATAAATAATTTAAGAAAATTGCTTCCATTTCTCTTATGCTGCTCTTAATTTTAAAATTAAGCTAATTACGGCCTTTGAATGGTGGTAGCACATCAAGCTGACAAATTTCCATTAATAAGCTTTAGAAGCTGGGCCTACATGTTTGGTGAAATTGCCTTGGATTAGAAGCCAGGAACTAGAAGGCCACAGTCTTTGCTGTCGTTTTTACTTCTCTAAATACCAGATCACACATTTGTGAAACTTGTGCTTCCAAAGAAGCAGTGGGGCCGGTGAGAGAGAGAGAGCTGATGGGTAAAGATGAATTCCAGTAAGCCTGAGGATCCGAGTTCTATCCTTAGAACCCACATGGTGGGACAAGGAACCAGCTTCTTGTCCACTGATGCTTGCCAAGCCCACACATGCACACATACAACAAATAAGTGTAAAATAATGTTTCAAACAGAAGTGAATCCCAGCCCTGATTAAGATCCGCTTACAAACAAAGACAGACAGACAGAAAGGAAAGACTGTGAAAGACAGAAGGAGTGTCTAAGGTCTCTTCTGTTTCTGTGCTGCAGGGTTCTTGGCGTCCTACACCACAGCAGACACTTTCAACAATTGCATTATTACACATATGTGTTGCTCCCACCACTGCCCCTTGCTCCTCCTCGAAGATCAACATTTACAGTATAATTCTGTGTCCAAAACCACATTCCTGTGTCTGATCTGCCCCATGGCACAGTATATTCTCAGACCAGTGCCCTCCTATTGTAGAATATGTCCCGAACCCCTTGTAGCTCTGAATCTCATGGTTTGCCATGATCAGTGTGGCATATACCACAATGTTGTGTTGATGTGTTTTCTCCAAGGTTTTTGGAAATAATATATTCTTTTTACAAACCATATTATTATACCACAAAGCCTAGTACTGCAGGATAGTCTAGAAGAATAAAAAATAATTTAAGAGTCTCCCATGGCAGAAGGCCAGTAAACTGCAAAGAAAAGTGTGAGGACAGATACCCTGGCTGCAGCCTCAGCTTGGCAAGCTTAATGCCGTGCTGCAATGCCCGGGAAATGGACTTCAGTCTGAGGCTAAATGCGGTCATCTTCTCGCTCTTTATCAGGTTGCCTTCAAGATGTACTTGGGCATCACGCCGAGTGTGGCATGTCACAATTCAAGCCGAAATGAATTCTCCCTGATTCTAGACAAGAATCCTCTGGCAGAGTTTGTGGAAGAGCTGCCTGCTGGACGATCTGCGCTGTGCTACTGCGGCCTGCTCTGTGGGGTCATCCGAGGTGGTCTGGAGATGGTAAAGCACGTGCTTCATTTTCGTCATGTGTGTTAGCCCTCCAGTGCTGTTCTCAAAGTGTACCAGCCTCAAAGGAATGCACAGTCTCTAAAGATGCGATGTCCGGGACCGAGCAAGGCCTGTTACTGCAAGCCTGTCAGCTTAGCTCCTTGGGAGGTACCATAGGAGGATCAGGATTGTAAGTTCAGGGCCAAGTTTGTGCTATAGAAAGCAAATTCAGCACCATCCTGTGCAATTCAGTCCGGTCCCGTATTAAAATTTTAAAAGTGAAATGGAATACTAAGGACTTTTGCCGGAGAGAAAGAAATCTGGGAGCTGGCTTGGCATGTGCCGTTAAGCCTGAGAGCCTGAATGCAGTTCTTAGAACCCACATTGTATAAGGACCGAGCTGACTCCTGCAGGTTGTGACTTTCCTTCACACTCTGCGGTACATTCGTATGTGAGAACACACACACACCAAACTGATTAGTAAAAAAGGAAAGAGCCCCTGGAGTAGGCCACGCAATTGTGGCTGATGGTGATCTCTCGCAGCTTAGTTTACATGTATCCTCAGCTGTAGCCTCTACAGATTGCTGATGCTAGACAAACCACCCACAGGTTCACACAGTGTCGGTGCCTTGCAGGCCACTGTGTGGAAGCGCCAGAAAGTTCCTTGCCACTTAGACCTCTTTGTAGATATAATCACAGCAACCTTGGGGCTATGTGGGAGGGGAATAGCTGAGGACCTGTGGTACAGGAGGTACAGGTCAGTGCAGGCTGACTGCCACACCTAAGGTATTCATTGGTTTAACTGAGACAGTTATTAGCATTCGCAAGGTGCCTGAGACTGAGCCTGCAAAGATGGACAAGATACAGAGAATCTCCTGTCTAGCTTAAGAAGTCATGTGCAAATAAGTGTGATAAAGGGGTAGAGGGAGACCTGGAGTAGGAGAGAACCTGTACAGTCTTGATAGAAACTCTGAACTGACTTTCTAAGGAACGATGGGAGTTAGGTCAAGGCCTTTGTAAAGCAAACAGAAAAAGAGAGATATTTCAGGTAGAAGGGACAGAATGTTCAAAGGCTCCTCAAAATAAAAGAACCAGAAACTCAGATAGTTCAGGACTGACATGAAGACCAAGAGAGTGACTGCCATGAGGAAGGCGTGAATTCTTTAAAGATAAAAGAAGGGATCCACATGGCAAGCCCGGAAATTCAGTCTTCTGTATTGAAAGTACCAGAGCAGATGCAGGTTTATAATCAAGGAAATAAGAGTCTGAAATTTACGTTCTAGAAATTCCAGTCCCTTGTCAATCAGATGAGAATAAACACTGAAGAGAGAATGCTGAGGGAGAGAGGAGAGCAGACATACAGCTGATGCCCGTAACCTCAACGAAACCCAGAAGACATCCCTGGCAACGGTACTCAAGAGGCAACTCACTGGACCAGTACTTGTCAGGGCAGAACAGTCAAAACTCAGATGTCAGCTGGCAGAAAGGGACACAACAGAAAAAAGAAAGATTGAAAAATAGCCTTCAGGTTTCTGAACAAACCCGTAGGGGAAATCACAGTATTAACCAACAGAACAAAACTAAGAGGGTTGAAACTGACAAGGGGGAGCTCAGTTTTGAACCTGCTAAGGCTGAGATGGTTAACAAACACACAGTAAGGATTTCAAAAAGAAGTTGTCTCTTTTTTATTCACTTATTTACAGACAGACAAGGTCTCATCATGTAGCACAGGTTGGCCTCAAACTCATGATCCTCCTGCCTCAGCCTCAGAGTCCTAGGATTACGGGTGTTTGCTGCCATGCCTTGCCCCCGTTTTTTATATGTACCCGTGGAATATGACTGAAGAGGTGTCAGAACTGACAGAAATACCTAAGGAGATTCTGTGTAGCGGGAAGAAAAGCGAGCATGATTAGAACTCTAGGAAACAGAACAAAAATATAGAGTTAAACAGAGCACCCAGAGACTACAAAGGGCAGCAACACGAAGTATTCCGAAGAAGGAAACTGATAGAAAGCGATGGATGGGGTCACAGAAACCAGAAAGCAGAGTATTTCAAGAAAACTCACAAGACCAACTCAACACAGTTAGCCCTGTAGATGGAGGTTTTTTTTTTGTCAGAACCACCTTCTTCCAAATAACCACACAGAGATTTATTATTAATTATAAATGCTTGGTTAATAGCTTAGGCTTATTACTGACTAGCTCTTACATCTTAATTGGCCCATATTTCTTGTCTATACTCTACGATGTGGTGGTACCTCTTTTTATCATGGCACGTTCACCTACTGCTCTGGCTGGTAACTCCCGTGACTCTGCCTTTCTTCTTCCCTGCATCCCCTTTGCCCCCAAAATCCTGCCGAGCTATTGGCTATTCAGCTTTTTATTAAACAAACCAGAGGGCAAAGGCACATCTTCACAGTGTACAAAAGATTATTCCATAACATACCACTTAACAAGGCTTTGGAGAGGGCCTTGGTAGAGGCTGTGATGAAGAAAAGATGAGGAATAAGAGAATCTGTCAGACTGGTGAGGCTGCAGCAGCTGATGAAGAGGCAACAGCCAGCAGTCTTGTTTATCCAGAATCTTCTCTATTAGAATGAGCTCTTAACCATTCTAAACCTGTGTTATTGATCTGCTCAATAAGAATCCATGCATATAATTTTATCTGTGGAAATTAAAGGAGGGATAAAGTAACTGATACCCACAAAGTGTAAAATAACGGAGATAATTGCATGTATCTTCCTTGCAGATCCCTCATGATGTAGTAACCTAGATTATGTTAGATTTTATCTGCATCAGTAAGCATTATGTCAAGGAAAGGGAAGAGAAGAATTATAGGAGGTTACACAGAAAGGGGTAACCATACAACTAAAACAAAAATAGGATCAAGAAGTCAACAGCTTTCAAGGGTAATTTCTTTGACCATGTGTGCTGACCACAGGTGGTCTCACATGTGCAAAGAGCTTCAGCAGAAGTAGCCTGTGTATTTCTTTAAAGAATTTTCTGTTATATTTTCTAAGACATAAAAAACCATAGAGAAGAAAATTCAGAGATTAATTATAGGCCCTATATTTCAAAAACATTCACTATGCTCTTTCACTGGATGATGGGTGTGTGATGTAAGAGGGTCTTCTATCTATCTGTTGCTTTCATTGGTTAATTAATAAA
>LOJH01003692.1:7536-30302 GCA_001685095.1 Ellobius talpinus
TGGAAGAGCAGCCAGTGCTCTTAACCTCTGAGCCATCTCTCCAGCCCCAAAATTTTTGTTATCTTAAAAGAGTCTAAATTCAGCCCTTTGAACTTAGAGATGGAAAACAGAGACCTAGAGTTGGAGTGACTCTGATCTCAGTTAGTTGACAAGGAGACTCTATACAGGCAGAACACGCGTTTTTCTTCAGAAGTGACATCCTTTGTGTGAGGAGTTGATCAGATGCAGAGAACAGTCATGTTGGTGTATGTGGATATGGGATGCAAATATTCCTTTCAGTGAAGCAGGAGCTTTTTCTTAGGCCTCTTAATGAACTTAATTGAACCCTCTGAACATAGACATTTTAGGTTTGGCAGGTGAGCACCTGCTGTTCTTCCAGAGGAACTGAGTTTGGTTTACAGCACACTTACATACCAGGCAGCTCACAACTGCCTGTAATTCCAGCTCCAAGGGATCCAATGCTCTGCTCTGGCCTCCAAGGGAACACACAGAGATGTTTGCTTACATATAGATTGACACAGGCATACACATAAATAAAAATAAAGTAAGTCACTGGGCGGTGGTGGCACATTCCTTTAATTCCAGCACTTGGGAGACAGAGAGAAGCAAGTGGATCTCTGTGAGTTCGAGGCCAGCCTGGTCTAGAGCTAGTTTCAGGACAGCCAAGGCTGTTACACAGTGGAACCTTGTCTCAAAAAACAAAATAAATAAATTAAATTAATCTTAAAAATCACTAGTCTTCCCTGTCTTTGGTCACAGAGTCGAAGAAAGTTCAGTATGTTAAAGATTTCAGCTCCAAATATCACCTTCTGGGTGTATGTTTAGAAGAGAGATTTGGAGGGATAATTTTTAAAGATGAAGCATTTTTCTTATGCAGAACATTAAGTGTTTAATACCAAGACAAGAAAGAACCTTTACATTTAACTAACACAGTCATTGTACATAAATGAGGAAACTGAATTCACAAGTGAAAGCCAGTTGAGAACCAGGACCTGTGCTCCCCACCTGATACCCATGTGACCTTGGGCAAATCCCTTCCTATGCTGCTTCAGGCTCTCTTTACAGAAGTTGTGTACACTAAAGTGAGAATTAAAATGCTGTGTTCATAGTGCCCAGAGTAGTGCCAGGTGCAGTGTGTCCAGTTCACCACTTCTCATCATTCCTGTCTTCTCCTAGACCACTTGACAGCTTTGACCGAGACAGGCCACTGAGAGGACGCCTGAGGAGCAAAGGCCGAGGTGGACCCGGGAACAGAGCTTTCGACTCCTTTGACCAAAGAGGGAAACGAGACTTTGAGAGATACAGCAGCAATGATAAAGTGTAAGCTCCTTTGCTGTGCCATTTCCACTTCAGCTTTTGTGTCTGTTGATGACCAGCTTGATACGAGCGCTGTCATTCTTGTGGGACAGGATTTCATTATATAAGATTATGTGTATCTGTGTGTATGTTGTGGGGGAGGGCACATGAGTGCCGTGCCTGTAGAGGCCAGAAGACGATGCCAGAGTTACAGACAGTTGTTGCTATCTAATGTAGGTACTGGAAATTAAACCCAGGCCCTTTGTAAGAGTTGTCTGTGCAGACACTGGGGCAGTGCTTTCTGATTGGGAGGCCGATGAGGAACATTCTCCACCTCAAGTAAACATGGCTTTTCTTTGTTTCTTCAGAGCAAACAGAATGGAGGACAGCATGGATGGCTGCGGTGTGCGCTCCTGGGGATCAGGTAAAGACACTAGGTAAGGTGCAAGGATGTGTTCCCTGAGAGCCTGCAGTGGAGCGAGAGTCCCTGAACCTTGGCTTTTAAAAACTGTGTTCTCTCTGGTTCTGTTTGTCAAGTAGAAATTGATGTGGATTGTTTGGAGTGTGTGCGTGTGTGCATGTGTGTGTGTGTACGTGCAATTGACTGAATCAGGAGAAAGCTTTTAAAAACATAGTTGTTATGTTGTATTTAGACTCAAAACTGTTTTTAAGGTCTATTTGCTTATTTACTTGTTTTATTTATTTGAGACAGAGTCTCACGATGTAGCCCTGGCTGGCCTGGAACTCATTATATAGACCAGGCTGGTCCAGAATTCGTGGAGATCCTCCTTCCTCTGCCTCTCAGTTCAAAGCATATGCCACCATACCTGACCCCCTAAAGGTCTATTTTATCTTATTTTAGCTAAATTAAAAATTGTTTTGAGTCTAAGTACAACATAACTATGTTTTAAAAAGCTTTCTCCTGATTCAGTCAATTGCAGGTGCACGCACATGCACGCTAGCACACACACACACACACACACACACACACACACACACACACCCTAAACAACAATCCACATCAATTTCTACTTGGCAAACAGAACCATACATGAGAGATGGCCACATATATGTTCATATGTCTTAAGCATACAGTATGCACACTTACACATCTCAGAATATTTTTTTTTTATTTGAGACAGGAGCTCACTATTTGGCCCAGATAACCATGAATCCTTCTGCCCCAGCTTTCCAAGTGCTGGGGTTATAGACATATGCATCACACTCAGACCTGTACTTTATTTCCCTGTGAGTGTCCAAAGTTCTTACAGCTGTTTATTTGGTAAAATACTTTGCAGGGTCTGTACATGTGGCTAAGTAGAACAGTGGTGGTGCACGCCTTTAACTAGATGAGGGCTTTGGTGGCATGATGGACTGTGTGACAAATGTTCTTGCTGCTTTTCAGTGACACAGAGCCACCTGCACCCATGGAAGAGATCTCAATGATGGAGGAGTCCCAAGGCACCCTGGATGAGGAGTCTCCAGCCAAGTAGGCAGCTGCTTCTTATACCTATGGGTTATCTCTCATAGTGATTCTTAATGATACATCCCCCCTCCCAAGATTGGACATTGTGTGCTTGTGCATGCATGCATGCGTGTGGGGGGAGGTTGCTTGTGTGAATGTAGAGGCCAGAGCAGGGTACTAGGTGTCTTTCTCTGTGGTTTTGTCCCTTGTTGCCTTGAGACAGGGTCTCTCACAAATGAAAGCTCACTATTTCAGCTAAGCTATGTAGCCAGTGAATTCCTAGGATCCTCTTGTCTCCACTTCACATTGCTGGGATTTTTAGGTGGGTGTTGGACTCTGGTCCTCATGTTTGCAGTGCAGGTACTCTCAAAGAAGATGGGGTCTCTTTGTGTAGCCCTGGCTGTCCTACAGCGCAATATTCAGACCAGGGGTCTCTCTGTGTAGTCCTGGATTATTCAGACCAGGGGGTCTCTCTGTGTAGCCCTGGCTGTCCTGTAACGCAATATTCAGACCAGATTGACCTTGAGCTCACACAGCTTCACTTCCCTCTGTGCCCCAGCGCTGGGATTAAAGGTGCACACCACCATACCCAGCTGGAGCAAGCATTCTTAACCCACTGAGCCATCTCTCTAGTCTTTCCTTAATGGTTTTAAAAGCGGAGCCCTTTCTCATATCATACTGGGTTGATCTTATTAACAAACTAGTTAAGTAATCTGATAGTTTTTTAAGTGAGAATAGATTAAATTCAAGTACTGTATCCTCTGCCCCCTACCTCTTGTTTTGCTTTTGTCCCCTTTATTCTCCTTTCTTCCTTTTTTTCCATGAAGACCGGGCCTCTGGTCCATACCTAGCACACTGAGGCTTTTAGCCTCCTTTCCCTGTGGATGAGCCAGGGTGCTAGCCACAGAACTCGTAGGATCCTCCTGTTTCCTAGTTTTGTCTCTCAAGGCAAAGCCACCTCCTGGACAACTCATTCAGCCTTCTCTGTCCTGGAATCCATAGCCAAGCAAGTCACAAGGCAGGGCTAATTGGAACCTTTGAAAGGGCTTTGTTTAGTTTGGTTTTTATTTTTATTATTACTGTGTGTGTGCATCGCATGTGCATGTAGAGGTCAGAGAACAGCTTTGTGCATTGTTCTCTCCTTCCTCCTCTATGTGGATTCCAGGGATCGATCCTAGGTCACTAGGCTTGTGTACAGCACCTTTACCCACTGAGCCATCTCTCCAGCCCCTCTGGAAGTCAGCACTGCCCAGCATCCCAAACCTTGACAGGACTTTCCCCCGGCGTTGCCACACCTCTGAGCAATCCAGTGCCCCAGATGGGAAGTTGGTGGTCTTCCCATCCTCAGAGACATAACCTGTCTGCAGCTGCTTGCCCCCAGGGCCTCTTTTCCTCTCAGCAGAACACTGTACCATCTCTTCTCCCACCTCTTAGAGCTTTGGGTCCATTCCCACTGATTTCCTCAAACCCTCAAGCTGTCAGTTTGTTCATGTATTCCTCCCCAGCTCTGGTCTTCTGGACATTTTAAATGTGTGCAGTCTCCTACTGGCCTTAAACTTTGCCATGGTCATTTCCTCTCTTACTCGTTCTTTTAACTCCAGACCTGCCTCCTGTTGTCATTACCCTCTGAGTACTTCCTCCACGTCTCCAGGCATAATGGCCACTTCATTCTGGATCTGTGTAGGTTTAAGCTCTGCTCTCTGTGCTCTGGTTTCCCTCTGCCTTCAACATCTCCTTTGTAACTCATGAGGGTTTTGCCTTAGGCTTCTTCTCCTTTTCTGAATCTTTACAGTATCTTACATACCTGCTGCTTAAATTATCATGCATGTGTTGACACGAGAATACAGATCAGTGGCTTCCTCCAATAAGAGCTCAATGTCTGTGTACGCCTCCTGCATGCCTTCTCCAGCATCCCCTCTGCTTTGCATACTCAGCGTGACTGGACTGCTTGCTTCCCCAAAAAATGTCTGACCTCACCAGGTGTCTGTCTTCTGGAACGGCATTATCACCCATCAGCTTTCACAATGGAAGCTAAGAAGTCTCCCTTGAAAGCCCTGTTTTCAGTCCTTCCCACCTCCAAATCCAGGCCTGCACTCTGACCCTGGTCACTGATACAACCTAACCTGTTTTCTGGTTGTCACTGCAGCTCCCGATGGCCTCTGCATTCCCACCTGCACCAGAGTGGCTCTTAAACAGGTTCTCTGAGTGTCATGTCGTCCGACCTCTTGAGACCCCCTCCAGTGGCTTCCTGTTCCTTCTCTGCTCTTACCCTGATGTGCACAGTCCTGCAGGGCCTGGCCTCGGTGGGACGCTCAAGTTTGACTATTCTTGTGCCTTCCCGGGATTCATTTTGTGGCCCCTACTTCGTGTTCTGAATGTACCTTATCCTTACCCCACTGGCAGCCCTAGGCTCGCTTCCCTGCTTGCTGAATTCTGCTCTCCACCCTGCTGCTGGCTTCTTTACTCACCTTCAGCTGCCTGATTGACTGAACCAGTTCTATCAAGTTATTTAATCTGCCCTCATCTGTAAAATAGGGATAATCAGCTGCCGCAGCACGGAGTTGTGAGGACTGTTGTGTGCACAGCTATGTTCATATCCACAAGTGGGAGAGAGGGAGGGGGACCTAGAATGGAACCCAGAGCTTGGTTGCTATGTAAATATCTGCCAGTTTCACCTTTGCTTCTTACAAGATTGACAGTGACTGACAGTCGTGACAGCTGCGAACTTACTGCTCAAAACAACTAAGAATGTGTTTTTAAAATAGGATTCATAGTTAATGTGCCTATTTAGACAGTGTTAACTAAAGAAACAGACGCATAATTTCTATGAGCTGGGAAAGTGAATTATGTAGGGAAACATTATTTGAGGAGTAAACACTTGTGTGTGTTCAGGTGCACGGAGGTTGAAAACCAGCAAGTTTTTTTTTATCATTCTAATTGAACAGAATTAAGACACAGTGGCCTTCCTAATATTAGACAAAGTAAGATGGACTAACACTGGAGGAGGCTAAGCAAGGCTGGCCACCATGCCGCTCTGTGAAGACTGGTGGAATGTAAGCCTCCGTGGGAATTCAGTGCGGCCCAGCAGAGTAACCATGTTGGCCAATGTTGAGGAGCTCTTGTTTCTTTGGCCCTGTCAGACTTCAAAATCATGGAAATCTCGTAGCAATGTGCCATGTTTGATGGTTTGAAAATTCCATTCCTTGACGATGATGTTCTCTCCTCGTGGCTCTGGCTGACTGATTTGAAGTTGGGCTTTCAGCATTAAGCCACAGTGGATCCCCAGCTCACTTCTCAGGCTTAGAACTTCTCAATGGAAGAGCTTGAATCCTGCATGTACACCCTAAAACACACACTTACTCTTCCACTTTGGCCAGTTTACTTCCTCCCTTGCTTCATGGCAGCAGCTGAATTGTTCCTCATCATAGCGTTCTGACATTGGAGGGTGTCTGCTACCCTGACTGCTTTGGTCTCTGAGTCTTCCTCTTCACTGGAGACCTGACATAAGTGGAATCTTACACAGGAAAAAGAAGACATGCTGGCTTATTTCACTCTTCATCATGTTTCCAAATTTCTGTCATTTAATGACCTATCTTAATACTTTTGATTTGTTTTTTGAGACAGTGTTTCTCTGTGTAACAGCCCTGGCTGTCCTGGAACTCAATCTGGAGACCACACTGGGCTCAAACTTAGAAATCCACCTGCCTCTGCCTCCTAAGTGCTGGCATTAAAGGCGTGTGCCACCATGCCCAGCCTTTATTATTTTTTATCCCTTATTTTGCTTATCTGTTCATCAGACAATAGACACTGGTAGTTTGTAGTTTGAGGCACTACATGTAGCACCTCTGTGAACATTGTGTGTGTGTGTGTGTGTGTGGTCTAATATGGATGCATGCTCTCATTTCTCTCAGGTGTGAAATTACTAGGTCATATATGAACTATCAGAAAAAAAAATTTTTGAGACAAGATCTCTCTATGTAGGCTGTCTTAGAATTTGCTATGTAGCCTCAGCTGTCTCGGGGCTCACTCTGTAGACCAGGCTCTCCTTGAACTCACAGAGGTCCAGCTGACCTTACCTCCCTCGTGCTGGGTTTAAAGGCGTGAACCACCACACCTGACTGTAAAATTTGAACACCCACAAGACTGCTTTCTAAATTGACACACATTTCCCCAACCATATATACCTGGGCTTCAATTTTTGACACCCTTGTCAACACTTTTTAAATGTCTTTTAAAGACACCTTTTTTCCTTCTTAAAAAAGAATTATTTTTATGAGTGCTTTGCCTGCATACATGTATACCACATGAGTGCCTGGTGCCGTGGGGTCCAGAAAAGAGTGTTGGATCCCCTTGAACTACAGCTGGTTGTAAGCCACCATGTGAATCCTAAGACCCAAACCCAGGTCTTCTGCAAGAGCTGCAAGTACTCTTGCTGATGAACCATCTCTGCAACCCTTAAATGCCTTTTTGATACCAGCTGTCCTATTAGGTATAGAACGGGGTAACTTCTTGTGGTTTGTCACCTTTCTCTGACGACTAATGATATTGGGCATTTGAAAAGGTTTTTAATGTGTCTATTTTGCCTGCCTGTGTATGTGCAAATGCAGTTCCTCTGGAAGCCATACGAGGGCACAAGATCCCTTGGAACTGGTGCTGGGGATTTGGACTTAGGTCTTTGTGCTTCCAGAGCAAGCCATCTCCTAGTCTGTTTTAAATAGTCCAACTGTTAGCTGGGATGGGGGCAGAACACTTGCTCAACACATGCGGCCCCTAAGCTCCACCCACAGTGCTCCAAAAAGGTCTACAATAAAAACCTCACTCAAAACTGAGTCATAGAAGAGGGTAAAACATGAACGATTTTTAACAGGTTCTCATGATGAAGTTATCAGACAAATGTAGAAATAAACATGAAAATATAATGAGGTCCACAAGAAAATCTAAACTTATAATGTGATCAAAAATAGTTTTGGCATAATGAGGAAGAGGTCTAAAAAGGGTTTGGAGCATGGGCCTGGAGAGAGTCTGAACCAACTGACGGGGATATTTATAAAAGTGTACATTTGTGACCCATTGTTTTAAGACTTCTGCCCATGGTTTCCATGACTTTGTGTCAACATCTCTCATTTTTTCCCCAGTTATCATATTGCCCCCCTGCCGTCAGAAAAGGTGCATGATGGTGTAATTGATGGGGAGAACATGGGGTGATGATGTCATTTTCACAAACCACTGTGAAGGTACCTTTATTTGCAGTGAAGGATAGGATGGTAAAGGTAGAACTCAGATGTGACTCTGAGGGTCTGGTTACTTTTCACCTTATTACATTTCTAATAAAGTGCTACAAAAGTTTAACTTTTTTTGGTAGATATTTGGTTCCATCAGCAAAAAATTTGTAATGATAATATACCTTTACAGAGTTCCTGAGTTGGAGGTAGAAGAGGAAAATCAAGTCCAAGAGATGACCTTAGATGAGTGGAAAAACCTTCAAGAGCAAACCAGACCAAAGCCTGAGTTCAACATCCGGAAGCCAGAGTCCACAGTTCCTTCTAAGGCAGTGGTGATTCACAAGTCCAAATACAGAGACGATGTAAGTAAGCCTCTGTCTTAGGGGAATGTACTGTTGCCCTCATCAGGCACAAATAGACCTCTCTCGGGGGACGTGAAAACAGAACCTTACGTGTGGGGAGTGTGCATGTGGAGGCCAGAGGAGAACTTGTGGTTCTCAGCACTGAAGCCATCAGGTTTGGTACCCACTTAGCCATCTTGCTAGCCTTCCACTTGACATTCTTGTTTCTGCTCAAGCCTCATCAAGGGTGATGGAAAGGAATAGAACTTGGTGTGTTGACAGTAGAATACCGCACATTCCCTGCTGGCCTTGAAAGTAAGCCAAGAAGACACAAGTGCCAAGGGTTCCGTCCACCTTGGCCTCTTGGAGGCACAGAGCAGCTGTTTCAAAGGCTACTATTTTGATGATTAGATAGACATCCCCTTAGGTTCTTTTGTTTTAGACAAAGTCTTTAGTATGTAGCCTGATCTGGCCTCAAACTCTCCATCCACCCATGTTTCAGTGTCCTGAGGGCCAGGATTAAGATTTGCACCACCACACTCCTCTTTCATGATGAGCATTCTACTGGGTCAGTTATGAGTTGAACCAATACCAGGGAACCTATATGTAAACAGAGGCTCTTTTCTGTTCTGCCCAGTCCTGCAGCTGCTTTTAAAATACTCAGAGGCTTACTATTACTTATAAATGCTTGGCTGATGGCTAAGCCTTCTTACTAGCTAGCTCTTAACATTTAAATTACCTGGTATTTCTTATCTATGCTTTACCACATGGTTCGTGGCTTGTTACCTCATTTTCTACACGCCTTGCTTCCTTTGTTGCTGGCTGGTTGGCATCTCCAAGACTCTGTCCTTCTTCTCCTGTATCTCTGCTTGGATTTCCTGTCTGGCTTTATTTTATTTATAAACCAATGAGAACACATATTCACAGTGTACAGAAAGACATCCCACAGCACCTGTATTCTGTGATCTCTTCGTTACGGTATTTGAACAGCACTGCTTCCTCTGTCTAACTCCAGAAACTGCTGAGAAGCTCCTAGATCGCTGATGGCACTGTCAGGTACCAGGCTGCAGCCAGCTGTACTGAGGGCATTATTACTGATTCCTGTGTTGTGTAGGCTTATTCTTCACAGTTCCTGTCTAGCTCTGTCCCTGTGTGTGTGTGTGTGTGTACATACTTGCTCATGTGTCTATTACTCAGTGAACCTGATCCTGTCTCTGCCCCCCACTGTTGGGGTTACAGATGTGCTCAGCTTTTTACACGAGTGCTGGGATCCACTCAACCCTCATGCTTTGTGCAAGCACTTCACCACCGTGGCTCTATCTCCCCAGCCCAGCACTGGGCCTCTTACCAGATGCCTGGACAGAGCTGCTCCAGGGAAATCCCAGTTTATAATGACAAGGCTGATTCCTTACCACATTCTCCTTTGTTACTGAAGTTAAAGGAACACTGAAGCACCCAGGTGCAGAATTTAGAATTCCTGTTGTCACAGCACAAGCCAGATTGTGGTAATGAGCAATCATCTTCCCCGCAGGGGAGACTTGTTGACTTCCAGTCAGCTCAGAAACACTGCGTAGTTTTCTCTGTGTTTCTCTGTTAGTCAGATTTCCAGTGTTGTAGCAAAATGCCTGAGATCACTTATAATGAGAAAAGTTTTGATTCAGCCTCAAGCAGATGGCAGAAAACCGTACGCTTGCCTCACTGTGGCCAAGAAACAGACAGGAAGGACTGAAGTCCTAATGATGTCCCCATCCAGGACTCAGCCCTACAACCCTCTTCCTCTTACCATGCCCCACCTCCTCCAGATTTCTTTGAGAATTTTCATGCACACTTTGGTCAGTTACCTTGAGTACTTCATTTAGGAGGCTGCTGACAACAGTATATCCACTCCTTCTTGGTCAGCTCAAGGAGGCCAGAGTTGGCTTAGCAGGCAGCACGTCATTTTGTTCTTTTCTGTTGTGAACATTAGAAATGTAGCTTCCTGTGAAACCACAGTACTGTTAAGGCTGGGAAACAGGTAAAAATAGGAGCCAGTTCCTCAAATCACATCCGATTCATATTCCCTGGCTGCAGAGGTCTGTTGGAATATTTGATGTAACTAAGTTAGCTGACTCATTGACCTTGGCTAGTTTGGTTTCAATAAAGTAAATGTCTTTGGTCCTAGTTAATCTACGACATTTTTAGCCAGGATTGTTCTTAAAGCAACATGAGCCAAATCTTGGGGTTGCTAACTTACTTTGGTTTTGGTGTCTTTTGGTTTTTTGAGAGGGTTTCTCTGTAGCTTTGGAGCCTGTCCTGGAACTAGCTCTTATAGACCAGGCTAGCCTCAAAGGTTTTGGTATCTTAAGAGACCTCCCACCAAAAAAAAGGCCTAAGATACTATGTATTGTTTGTGTGTAGAGTTCAACCTAAAGCAACTCAATAAAGAGCACTTTGACTAGGATCAGCAGCTGAGAGAGGAACCCAAGCCTCAGTCTTGCTGCGTTTGGGGTAGCCTTGGACCTTAATCACTTCCTTGTAGGACATTCTGATAGTGAAATATTTTCTGCGTCAGGCAGTTCATTATTTTGCCTCTTACTCTGTGTATCCCACTTGTTTTTCCTTCACGGGTCCTTAACCTCGAACTTCTGCTTTTAATTAATAAGTTTGAAAGGGTGTTTGATCCCATAAAGAACATGCAGCCCACAGGAACCAAAAAGGTCAAGGAAACTTTTCCATTTTCTGGGAAAGTCACAGGAATGTTTAGCTCTAGTCTGCTTTTGTGTATATGTGGGGATGAGTGTATGCATGTGTGTGCAGATGCATTTGCACATGAGAATGGTGTGGAGGCCAGAGGTTGAGTTTCTTCCTCATTTACCCTCTACCCTCTACCTTTTTTTCCTTTCGAACAGGATCTGTCACTGAGCCTGGAGCTTGTCAGTTTGGCTAGACTGCTGTCACTGAGCCTGGAGCTTGTCAGTTTAGCTAGACTGCTGTCACTGAGCCTGGAGCTTGTCAGTTTGGCTAGACTGCTGTCACTGAGCCTGGAGCTTGTCAGTTTGGCTAGACTGTTGGCCACTGAGCTCAAGCTGTCCCATCTTCACCCCGCAGTGCTCAGATCACAGATGTGCGCCAGGTCCTCCCTCATGCCTGCACAACTGCTTTAAGGACTGACCTGTTTTCCTTCTGAAGGTTTAGATTTCACTTGAGGGGCTTTGGTTATCTGGTTATTGTCTCTTTTTGTTTTTTAATCAAAAGAAGAACTTACTTGGGCTTCTTAAAATGCAAGGAGTTTTAAGAAGAGCCACTGTTAAAAGAGGCTTGAGCTAAAGCCAGCCTAGTGGCCTTTGATCGGCGCACAGAAGGCGGACAGATCTCTGAGTTCAGGGTCAATCTAGTCTCCATAGTGAGTTCTAGGACAGCTACCCAGATACCTCTGTGCAGCATGGCAGTGGCGCTTGAAGACTGTGCTGTGCTCCGTGGGGTGCAGCACGCATACCTACACAGAGAGGACTCTCCATCAAGTCCCATTCCTAGAAGGCGATATTTTCATATTTGTGTAATATTTATGAGCAAATAGAGAGGCAAAAATTAAATTTTTGTTTTTGTTTCTTGAGACAGGGTTTTTCTCTGTGTATCCTTGGCTGTCCTGGAACTCACTTTGTAGACACCAGGCCAGCCTCAAACTCAGATCTACCTACCTCTGCCTCCCAAGTGCTGGGATTAAAGGCGTGCACCACTACCACCGACTTGGAATTAAAACTTTTTAACCTCAACAAAATACACTTGAAACATGCTAATATAATCTTACATCTTAACGTGTCCAGAGTGGGTTATTTATTTTTTCATTTGTTTGTTTTAAAACAGGGTCTTACTATGTAGCTCTGGTTATCCTGAAATTCACTGTGTAGACCAGGATGGTCTCAGACTCAAGAGATTCACCTGCCTATTTCCTAAATGCTGGGATTAAAGACATGAACCACCACACCCAACAGGATTTTGGTTTTAGTTGAATAGTAAATTCAAAGACTAACTAGGATCCCATGCCTATATTCCCAGCACTTGGGAGGCTGAGGGCAGGAGGAGAGCAGCCTGGGTAGTTTTGCTTGTATTAGACCAGTGTCTGATGTCTAGCCCAGTTGCTCAGGGCTAGGACACAGCCAGAGTCTTCCAAGTCCACAGGGCCACACAGGCCACCAGTGCAACGTATTAAAAATGTTCGTTACTAGGACCCAGGCTGTGCAACTGTGGAGATGGCCGTGCGTGTGACCTGTGTCTGACCTGTGTCTGACCTGTGTCTGACCTGTGTCTGACCTGTGTCTGACCTGCGGCTGTGTTCCAGATGGTGAAGGACGACTATGAGGATGAATCCCATGTCTTCCGGAAAGCGGCCAATGACATCACATCCCAGCTGGAGATTAACTTTGGTAACCTCCCTCGCCCTGGACGGGGAGCCAGAGGCAGTGCCCGAGGAGGCCGAGGAAGGATCAGAAGAACAGAGGACTATGGCCCCAGAGCAGAAGTGGTGGTAAGTCCTGACGGCCTTTTGTGACCAGCTGCAGCAGGCTGCACCCCAGAGCCTCGACTGTGCGCCTTTCCACCTGCCAATCTCGCGTAGATCCCCAGCCTCTAATGCACTTTTATGCACAGCACCCTCCTACAGCCAAGGTCTCTGAGCAAAGGCTTCCCTCCTGAACCATTTCTTCCTGCTGTGTCCCCTACTGCGCGATTACCCATCATCAGTGCTCCTCCCTCGGTGGATGGGAGCAACATCTTGCTTAGTGTTGGCTTTGGGATGGGGCTCCATAGATCGTTTATCCACCAGTCCCAGCCCAGTCTGGTCTCAGAACCCATCCTTCTGCCGCCCACCTCTCCCATGCTGGGATTAAGGGCCTGTATCTTGTTAAACACACAAACACAAAGACAAGACCTTTTTACGCACACACTTGAAGTAAAATCAAATGTATTCTGTGAACAGTAATTGCCACTCCTGTTGAGCAACATACAACCGCAAACCCGTGCAGGCCACAGGTGTCACATCTGTCCCCTGCTCCTATGCTGAGGCTCATCTCGGGGCTCTTCAGAAAACCTTGCTGTGACACTGGACCCCTGCCTGTGACTTAAGTTCCCGACTTCATGTCTCTTCCTGAAACTTGAGCTCTGTGTGGGAAACTGTGTGGATTCATTCTTGCTTACCTTAGGTACCTAGCCTGTAGGAAATGGTTACTTTTTAAGTTTATTTTGTGTATGTACCACCTGTATGCCTGGTGCCCTTGGAGGCCAAAAGAGGGCATTGGATCCAGATGGCTGTGAGTTACCATGTGAATGCTAGGGATCAAACCCTGGTCCTCTGGAAGAGCAGCCAATGTTCTTAACCACTGAGCCTACTCTACAGCCCTAAACAGTTACATATTGGGACAAGAAAGTATCAGATCTAGAGGGCAAAAAGGAGACAGCTCCTGATAGTGGCCCTCAGGCCACTGTGCCTTCCACTGTGGCTCCATTGGTTCCTCCCTGGGCTGGCAGGGGTACAAATGGGGTGGCTGCATGTGTCACACAGTAAGTGGTCTAATGGTGGCCACAGCTGGGTGGGGGAAGAGACGTCACTTTAAAACCTCTCTTTCTTTTAGACCCAAGATGTGGCTCCCAACCCGGATGACCCTGAGGACTTCCCAGCCCTGGCCTAACAGCCATTCCCTGTCAGCAGAGCAGCACTATGAAGAGACTTTCCTTGCCCCGAGAAGAGTCAGACTCTAAGAACAATAGATGTTGGTTTTCCCATGCCGTGTGAACTGGCTGCGCTTTCTTGCTCTGTGGGATGTGAAGTGCAGGTCCCAAGAGGTCAGGCACTTCCCACAGATGAATGATGGAGACCTTAGTAAGGAATAATGTTTCAAATGTGTACATAGATTCTAACAGTTCTGCCACAGAAGTCCAGTGTAAAGTAAATCAGACGGCAGAGCTGCTGGGCATGGTGGTGCATGCCTTTAAACTCAGCACTTGGAGGACAAACACTTGAGTTTGAGGCTGGCCTGGTCTACAGAGTGAATTGTGAAAATCCAAGAAAATAAAAATAAAGAACCACCACCTATTGAGATGACTTAGGGAGTTGTCTAGACAAGCCCTCTAGCATTTCAGGACACAGGTAGAACTGGAGCTGCCCATTTAAAGCAGCCATAGCCTGGTTTTCATACCATTGCCCATAATGGTTCAGTTCTGCTGAGAAATTTCCTGAGTTGTTTTTATTCAGATACCAACTTTAAACTGTCATCATGCACCAGTGACAACCACTCGGTGAGGCAGAGGAAGTACTAGCTTTCAGTGGTGATTTAAACTACCTCGTGGTATATGTCTGTGCACACTTAGTGTTCAGATGGTTGTTAGGTATATGATTTAAAACTGTGTTATTTAACTCACTAATCAAATGAAAAGGCTTCCTGGTAAATGTCTAGTTTTTCTTTCTTAAAACTAGTGCCACCTGGCAGTGGTGGCGCACACCTTTAATCCCAGCACTCAAAGCAGAGGCAGGCAGATCTCTGTGAGTTCAAGGCCAGCCCGGTCTACAGAGCAAGTTCCGGGACAGTCAGAGCTACATAGTGAGACTCTCTCTAAAACAGACAAAACAAAAAATAGTGTCAGAATTCAGCGCTGTTACTATGGACTTATAACTCAATCCCACTTACCAACTGTGAACACCATGGCAAGCTCCTCCCCTGGGCCATCCCCTAGTTCCTGTGTTGCTCTTCCCACCTCTGGTGGGGGTTAGGAATCACCTCACGGGTCAGTCACTCACCTGGAATCCCACTCCAAACAGCTTGAGACCTAAGGCCAAGCCACCCAGCCACTGGCAAAATCGGAAGATTCTTCATGTGGGGGAGGGCCGAGCCAAGGTATCACAGCTGTAGAGATGAGGAGGGAAGCTGGCCAGTTTGCTTATGGTGGCGCCTCACCTCTAAGACCCGTGCCCTCCCTACTTGGTCACACAGTCTGAGATGGTGCTGTAACTGGAGCCCAGGTCTAAGTGAGGGGTGGCGTTCCCTCTGAACTCTCTTGGGGTTTGGCTGAATCAAAGTTCAATCTCTAGACACGTTACTACCAAGAATGTTCGCTTCGGGTGTCCCCCTGCTTCTGACCCCATGTTTATTAAATGAATGAGTACAAAGATTTATGAACTGACTGCCTTATTCATTTTCCCTGGGGCTGGCACACTGCTTGTGAGTACTATGGGATGGCTGGGAAGCCTGCCTTGACTTCAGTCATGACTGTCGCTGGGGCAGTGTAAGGGCTGTCCCATGACGTCATTCTGCCTCCCTTGGCTCTGAAGGTTGACAGAGCAAGGCTTCCTGTTAGGAACATTTCCATCTGAGTTGTGAATGACACTGGGAAAGCTTGAAGCATTGCTACCTCGAGTCACATGGTCAGACAGTGTGCACCTTTTGCTGATTTGATGGGGCAAATTGATTTAATTATTGCTTGTACCCTGGCTCACAGCCTGGGTATTCCAGAGAAGATGGCAGAACACAAGTCAAGGGCAGAGAAAGCCATCAGCAAGATCATTCTGCATGGATGTATACCCAAAGTAGGACCTAGGCTCAAAGTTTCCTGCCAGGCTCCTTTGAGGGGCTGGGTGAAACATGTCATGAGGTGGGGACTCTCAACCAGTGATTCTGGCCGATAACTTAAAACCCAAGCAGATTAACCACCAAAGAAATCTTGTCTCTTCAGGGGTGGCCTGTGTGTGTGTCACTTCTGAACCAAGTGGTTTCAGACTTCAGGGCTGTGAAACATAGCTGGGCAAAGGAATTCTGCTTGTCTTGCTGGGGCATGAGCCGTGCCAACACATCTAAATAGGAAAGTGTGGCTGAAACAGCTGTTTCCTGTCTCTGGATGAGTGACAACTTAAGGCGCTTGGGAACCAGAAGCTGCTGCTCTGCTAGGTATGTCTGCTGCAAGGTCCTCAGCAGGTCTGCACTCTTGGCCAGGCTGTTCTGTAAATGTCTTTGCTGTTTCCGGGCAGGTCAGGCACACACTCTTGTCAGCGCTTAGTTCCTCACGTGCAGGCAAGGCTGAAGAGCCAGAACCTGCCTCAAGGTGGGAAAACTGACCACACTCTCTTGTGAACACGTGCTGCCCACTGTAGGCTTACCATGCAGTACTATGAGGAGAGGCAAGGTCCGCCCATATTCCTCCTGCTACTGCTGCCTCCCACCATCCCTGTGAGGATCAACTTCCCAGGGTCCAGTCTGCTCCCACTGTGGCCCTAGGTACAACCGAGTGGACCCTGAGCACTGAATTGGCTGGGCACTGTCCTGTAGTCACCTATGTTTATATGGTACAGGAAAGGATTAAGAAAAAAAAAAAACTGGTTCACCCGAAACCTTCCTTAAATAGATGAAACCGTCCTTAAACAGATACAGAACTCTTGATGACCAAAGACCACACCAAGACACTTTCCCTCAGAGTCTCTGCTAACTGTTATTTCTCCCTCAAGGAACCATATCCTGACCCACCAGAATTACTATTAAAAGGAAACAATACAACTCAGACCACCCACAGGCACGGGTGTCCCCACCATGGGAAGAGCCCAAGGCAGACAAAGGCCCCATTCCCTGAGCCCAGTGTTCTTTCTAGGCACTGTAACTGGAACACAAAGGACCATGTGTACCTCACTGGGACATAGGAATCCTGGAGTATTTGTGGCACGCTTTTGTTTTAGCCACCCCAAGGACGACCACCAGAGAGGTACTGGGGTAGGCTAGGAGCCAAGGGAGAGCTCAGACTTAAGGTCCTAGTGGCTCCTGCTGCCTCAACCCCATCCATCTCTGCTCCAGAAGTTTTGCTCAGGCTACAAGGCTACCAGTGACTTGGTAACAGGAATGTCCCTAATCAAAACAGGAGCTTACAACCCAGAGAACCAGCAGTGGGCCTGGCAGGTCCAATCAACATGACAGAGCCATAGAAGCCTTTAAAGCACTCTTTGCAAGAATGCCCAGTTGCAGACTGTAGCTGGGGACACAGGAGCATTTATATGTCAAGGTGACTAGAGAGGCAATCCTGAGAGTTGTCAAATACTAAAGGCACCAAGGGCACCTGTGTGCTCATTCGTGATGAACCCCAGAACTGTACTGGTGGCCCACGGAGACACTAGCTGACAGCCTCATGGGACAGCAACAGGAGGATCTTATTTAATAAAGTCCCAAGTGTTCAGGAATGCAGATTGGTAATGGGACCATGAAGAGGCTTTTGGAAGGGCAGAAAGGGAAGAAATAATACCAGGCAGCCTATGAGGTAAGTGAACCGTGACCCATGTGAACACTGTTGAGGATGTTCTCGGAGCATCCCATAAGGCCTTGAGGTAACAGGCAAGTAGGTTGTTCTCCTCAGCATGCTGTGCACCTGTGGAACCAGCCATACTGCTGGAGAAGTTGAGGGTCTTTTGCCCACAGGAGGCATTCACCTGAGAGGGTTCAAGTGGTAACAGCCCTACTGGGCTTGTAACTGGGCTCCCTCCTCACCCATCAACAGAGCCGACGTGACACCCAGTGGCAATACTGGAAGAACGAGGCAGACACGTTTGCGGGGTGGCTGAGGCACAAGCCTGAGAAAATAGGCTTACACTGTACAAGATTCGCAGTGAGGAACGCAGCACTGTAGTCAGGAGAGATCTCCGGAGGGTTAGGCCCTGCGGACCCTGAGACATATCAGAAGCCAGTCTAGAAAGGTTACAGCCTGAGACAGCCAGCTATCACTGGAAAAGGAGGAGATGGTTAAGCTGTTCTCAAATCCATTCTTACCCCCAGTCCAGGGCCAGCTATTGTGCTCATGGCAGAGCACGACCAATGAGACCCATGCAGAATGTCCCTCCGGATAAGTAAACCATGGCCACGGCTAGCTCCCCTCCCCGTCCGGTCCTGCCAATCCACAATGCCGGAGGACTTGCTGCCAATCCCAGGCCCACCTGAGGTGTTTCCTGTGTCCTCCAGTTGGACCTCAGAAGTCTTTCCCCATCTCCAAGGGATAACAGACACAGTTTAACGTGAAGACATCTAGGATCAGGCAGGAAGGTAGCTGACTAGACAACCCCAAGCCCACCCTAGAATTTGGCCCTCGGAAGCTTGCTTTTCCACTTTCTCTAAGTGATGTCTTTTCCCTGCCCATTGGTCTTGGACCAGAGCAGAAAGGGCGAGGAACCCCTATTTCAGCAGGATCCAGAGTGCTTGGGTGGCAGCTTTGATGCGTCCAACAAAAGCTCTATAATGCACTTAGTCATTCTGGGGGCAGGGCAGCAGAATCCCTTGACATCGGCAGAAATGGGAGAGGAGGGGGCTGGGACTGTCCAATGGTTGGGAGTCTGGCTGGTACTGAGGTGTGGGTGGGACTGCCAGACACCCAGCATCATCTAGAGTCCTACACAAGGGAGAATTGTTTCTCTCTGAAAAGATTTGTTCCATAAGCTCGCTCCCAGTAAGGCAGCACCCACCCAGCCTGTACCTCCTCCCCCACCTTCTCCCACCCAGAAGCTCTGTTTAAAAATGTGCTGTTCTGTGAACACTGGTGAGCACTGGTAGCAGGCAGCCCTATGAGATCTGGTCCTTGGGGTCAAGTGCCTCCTTACCTGGCCAATTCCGTTTGGACAGAACACTGGTCATCCATGAGCTGGTCAAAGCCATGCAGTCTGGCTGACAAAGAGATGAGATTCCGTTAGAAACAAGGCAGGACTGCAGGCGTGGCACAGGGCGGCACCTAAGTACTTCCACACACGTGAACCAGTCCCCCAAAAAGGGAGCGAGGGAAGAGATTGTACAGATTGCCCAGAAGGGTCCTTTTTCCTCCCACAACAAACATGATAGAAACGGTCATACTGTGCCAGTCACCAACAACAAAACACTTCAAATCTGGATAAAAGAGACCCCATCCATGACCTCAGTGCAGCGTGGGGGGGCAATATCCTGCTATCTGACTAACCAGCTCATCCATGTCTCAACAGCTACCAAAGGGAGCTGTTACCATCCATTTGAGAATTATAGCAGTATTTTCATATTTTTTAATTGAACATAATACAGATTAGTACATGCCAAGCACTTGCACTGAGTGGCTCATGGTATTAACTCATATTATCATCCCCATCTTACTGAAGTAGAAACAGATATAGGTAGGATGATTCAGTCCCAGTCGATAGTTAGTGGTCAGAGACCAGTTTTATACACAACCAGTCTGGGCTCTGGATTATTCCATCAAACTGCTCCTCCATGCTCCTACTAACACAGGCGTGAAAACTGGCTTTGCTTCTTTAAAAGTAAATGTTTGTGTGTGTGCTGGGGATGGGAGCGTGTGCACCCTGTAGAGGGCTGAGGACAGTTGTGTCGAGTTCTTTCCTTCTACCTTTCTATGGCTCCTAGGATAGATCTTGGGTCACCAGGCAGGCGTGTGGGAAATGCCTTTACTTGTTGGGCCATCTTGGTAGCCCTTTTACTTAGCTTTCCATTCATATCCCTTCACCAGGGCTCTGAACAAGACACTCCCAGAGACTTGTCTGCTTTGGGTGTATTTCCACCTTCAGGCAAAGATAATGTGAACTAATCACACCATTCCGATGCATGAGGTTACATACCAAAGATACCAGAAACATGGGAGTTATAATCTAAAATCAGGCTACATTATCAGACATTCACTTGTGCTAAAAGGTACAAAATAACCTCGGCAAACCTGTGTTCCAGTCATGGGGAACACCCTGCATGAACTGTTTCATTTGGTCCACTAGTGAAGGAATATCAGTGTGGAGATGAGACTACAGACCGTGTGGCTCCGGGTCACACAAGAAGCAGATAAGCCAGGGAGCTGAGACATAAAGGGCTTTGCCAGCTATGCGGCCAGGCTGCAAGCTATGATCTACAGGCCCCACGCATACTGTTCCTGACGCTTATCCTCCAGGCCACTGATCTCCAAGTTGTCCAGTGTGGAATGATTTCATAGCAGGCACCTTCACTCACTCACCTCCTGTGCATCCTAGGATTTAAGTCCTGAAGCCCTAACCCCTCTGTACCTTACAACTGGCTACATCTAGAGGCAGGACCTTTAAAGAGGTGAAGGCAAGCCACTACCATGGCCTTAATCCATTCTCACTGGTAACCTCATAAGACACTCCAGGGATGGGCAGAGAGGATGTCCAGTGAGAAGGGTCCATCAGCAAGCCAAGAACAGCAACCTCAAGAGAAACCCACCCTGCTGACATCTTGATCTTGAGCTTCGCGCTTCCGGCACTAAGGGAATATATTTTTCTTTACTTGTCCCACACAGTCTGCAGTATTTTGTTTTGATGTCCCTTGCAAGCTAAAAATTAAATCACACGCCTTTAATCCTAGCACTTGGGAAGCAGAGGCAGGCAGATCTCTATAAGTTCAAGGTCAGCCTGTTCTACAGAGTTTCAGGCCAGGCTCCAAAAACTACAGAGAAACCTGTCTTGAGAAAACAAAATCAAATCCATTTTATATTTAAATTACTATCTACTGATTTTGCTCAGTAAGTAGATGCAGTAAGTAAAAAAAACTGTTTAATATTTTTAATTATATGATTGTAAATTATACAATTTCTACCATTTAATATTTTGTATAAAACCATTTTACAATACACAAGATTTTCAAATGCAACAAGAAGTATCAAAAACTACATGTATGTGCCAAGTTTACAGGCTACGGTGAAGCTTTGTCTTAAAAATACCTTCAGGAGAATAAACATCCAACCAGTTCTCTCAGCTTTAAAAAATATGATTAGAAATATACAATTTAATAAAATATCAAGATGATTGATCAAATACTGATTCATCAGTTACACTTTAAAACTTCACTTAATCATCTGCACACAAGCATACAATAAAGTCTTCAAACGATGGATGCAAAACAGCAGTACTTTCATCTGATGGACACGTCTATCCACAGTGAGTTCTACTGGATCATTAAGGAGGTAATTTCTTTTACAGTATAGGCAAGTCTTTTTTTAACACATCTGTAGTATTATTTCCACTCAGTGACATGGGGAACACTCAGATTTAAGGAGAAATGCAAGAGCAGTCGCTAAACTCACTAGGACATTTCAGTGGAAGAGAAATCTTAAAGAAAATAGATTTTTAAGGTTTCTGACTAACTGCTTTCTAAACTCCGGGAAGAACTTTCAGAAAATATATGCAGAAAGCAGCTGTTACTTCTAGAACACACACCAAACAACAGCAATTCAAGGTAACAGAGGCCTAAGGAATTCCAGGCACAAAGTTACCCAGATAGCTGGAAAGGTCTGTTAGACCCGAAACGCTCCAAGAGCCTCATGAGAACACTTGAGAAAGCCTCTATGACCTGTAGGTGCCCAAGCAAAGAGGTAGAAGCCACCCGTGGGGGAGAGGCGGTAGGGCATGGGGCAGGACAATGGGCAGGGGCTACATTTCGGGGATCAAGTTAAAGTTGTAAAGTTCTCAGGAAGAGCATCATGTGGCCATGTTAGACCAATACGGCTACCACTGTTCAGGGCCCATCCTTCCTGCCTCTTGGCAACAGAGTTCTAGTTGGGCCTCGTAACTATTCATCTGTCTGTAAGTCCTGAAGCCCAGCTTTGCGGAGATTCCTCTCTGGAACTCTGGAGGGTCTGAGTTCCTCTTCACCTATATGCATACTTCCCAGTTCTAATTCTGCTGGAGAAGGACTTGATGACTTTCAAAGCTATCTGAAGTTCTTAAGTTAAGGGGCCCCTCCACCCAACAGCCACTGATTTATGCTCTGTAGCAACAGGGTCTTCTGCCCCCAGAAGGTTCTGAGTAGTTAATGCTGGGGAGGGGTTGCCCACTAATTCAAAGCAGGAAGGATTTTCCATCAGTCAGACCCAGACCTCCTGGGTCCTAGACGTCACCAGTCAGCCAGTGCTGGTGACTGTCCATCCCTAGAATTATCATTAAGCAACCAGCAAGAGAGGAAATTTTAGCAAGAGCCACGGTGGTAGCAATTGGAGCTGAAAACAAAGGGGCAATTTCTAAAAAGCACTGTGGTTATCACTGATGCCCAAGTGGTTTTATTCCCAGACTCGATCACCATGAGTCACGGTGGGCAAGCCCTGTTCATCTATCCTGATACACAGGGCAAATGAAGTTTGGTTCACATGGAAGTAAGGTCTCCTAAGTACTAGGCCTAGCTTGCTCAGGGGAGGAAGAACCACCCTGCGAGGTTGCTATTTTAGACTAAGGTGCAGTTTGATTGAGCATTACAAGTAAATGAAACGTCCTCCTACCTAGATCTTAACTGCCTTTCTCCAGTGTTTAAAAGCTGTCTGGGGAGGGGCTCTTCGTGTGGATTCTACATTGACATCCCCAGGCCCCCAACTCAACATCAGCCAGTGCCACAGAAGAAACACTGAAACGGGGGACCCTATGTCTTTCAATTTCTCTCTCTCTCTCTCTCTCTCTCTCTCTCTCTCTCTCTCTCTCTC
>LOJH01003693.1:5945-38223 GCA_001685095.1 Ellobius talpinus
ATAATAATAATAATAATAATAATAATAATACAAGATGAACTTCAGGGGGACAAAAAAGGCCACAAGGCGGCCAGCAAGATGGGACTTCTGGGTACTTGTAGCGCACCAGGCCCGTCTGCGCTCTAAGTGCTACCATACAGTTCGTGAACCGGACAAGGGGCTGGAGATTGAAACACACAAAGACACACAGTCAGAGACATGGGTCATCCTTGAAACGGGAATGCCCCCCCCCGTACTGTGTACTGGAGCCACTTCTATAGAGATCCTTAATTGATAGCCACACCCCAGCAAACCCACCAGAAACCACTCCCCTGCCATCAGGAACTCCTGAGGGTCTCGTGCTCAGAGCAGCTGCAAGCATTACAAGTTGTTTACCAGAAGTTCAGGATCTGGGGGGGTTCACAGCTCCCAACAGGCATTCAACTGGGAAATCTGGGCCAGCTTTTGTGGGCACAGCCAAACCCAGTGCAGTCATTCTCTTAAGATGCCTTTCTGGGAGCTTTGTAAACACCCAGGTCAGAGACTCTAGTGTCAAATACTTATCAAGTCCTGAGCAGGGCAAAATCAACAGTATCATGTTCACTTAATCAACCACAGTGACCAACATGAGCCACACCCACTCTACCCAGAATGCCAGTTCGGACCTTCAGAATGACAAATGTCTGATCTTGAGATCTCTCCATGTTCTAGATCTGCCATGTAAAGTCTTGGCTTATAACATGAAGACCAGAGTTCAATGCCCAGACCAAATAATGAGTGCTTGTAATCCAGGTACTGGGGAGGCAGGAAATGAGGACTGACTGGGTCTTACCAGCCAGCAGGTCTAGCCACTCCAGGTCAGGGGGCAGAGGGCTGGTGAGATGGCTCTCTGTGGAAAGGTACTTCTTGCCACTACTAATGTCTTTAGTTCAGTCCCCAGAACGTGCAAGGTGGAAAGAGAGGGGAATTGTCCTCTGACCTCTATGCATGTGCTTGCACATATACAAATAAATAAATGTAATTTTATTAAGGCTAAAAACTAGATGCATGGCTCCTGAGGATACCTGGGATTGACTTCTGGCCTCCACATGCCTGTGCAGCCACATTCACCCACCCACATAGACATTCATGTTGAATGAAAAAGCAATAATAACATAAGCCTGAATAAAATAAAATAAGATAAAACAAGCCTTAAGACCAGCAGGTGATTAAGGAAATGGAAAGCAGGAGTGAGTTAAAAAGTGGATATTAAACTTCCGGCAGCACCCACTTCCTCCACACGCAGGGCGCAGACCACAGGTGCTCACAGCTGAAACCGAGATTCTGCAGTAACACACAAATTACATAAACTGTCGAGCCTCTGACACTGACTTAAGTCACATCATAGTGAATTCCAAACAAGCAGAGAAAGCTCTCAACAGTCTTTGCATCTGGGTTAAAGCAAGATGGTTCGGTGGACAAAGGCACTTGTTGCCAAGCCTGAGTTCTATTCCTGGGACCCAGATTGTTTTCTGACCTCTACCTATGTGCTGTGACACAGGTACCACCTGTCTCTCCTCGCTTAAAAAGAATAAAATAAATGTGATAGAAGAAGGAGGAGGAGGAGGAGGAGGAGGAGAAATCAGCCAGGTAGTGGTGGTACACGCCTTTAATCCCACCAACAGAGGCAGGTGGATCTCTAAGAGTTCGAGGCCAGCCTGGTCTACAAAGGGAGTTCCAGGACAACCAGTGATGTTACACAGATAATCCTTATCTTGAAAATCCAAAAAAGAAAGAAAGACAGAAAGAAATCTGATTTTTTTTTCAAAAGAAGGACCTGAGTTTGATTCCCAGCACCCACATGGAGACTCACCACTTCCTCAGGCACTAACACCTGGTGTACGGACATATGTGCAAAGCACTCATCAAAGTAAAATAAATCTTAAAAAAATTAAAAAAAATAATTGCTGAGCAGTAGTGGTGCATGCCTTTAATCCCAGCAGAGGCAGGTGGATCTTTGAATTTAGGGCCAGCCTGGTCTATAGAGCAAGTTCCAGGACAGCCAGTGCTACACTGAGAAACCCTGTCTTGGAAAAGAAAAAAAGAGAAAAAAAGTAAATAAGTAAAAGAAGGAGAATCACCTTTGCATCAGACTTAGCAGAAGTCTGACCTGTCTACAGGCCTCAGATCATGATTTATTTTCATATTTTCATTTATTTCATTTATTTTCATTTCATTTATTTTCAACTGTACATCTTCTAATTATGTGCAGATTTTATAAACTGCCCTGATTATGTGCTGGGATAATGCTTTTGTACACTGTAAAGATTTGTCACTTGTATTAGTTTAATAAAATGCTGATTGGCTGGTAGCCAGGCAGGAGGTATAGGCAGGGTGACTGGACTAAGAGAATTCTGGGAAGAGGAAGGCAGAGATGCAGTCACCAGCTAGATGCAGAGGAAGTAAGAAGAGAATTCCTCACTGAGAAAAGGTATCAAGTCACATGCTAAACATAGACAAGAATTATGGGTTAATTTATGTTATAAGAGCAAGTTAGTAGTAAGCCTGAGCTAATAGGCCAAACAGTTTGGCTAATAGGCCAAACATAAGCCTCTGTGTGTTTGGGACTGAACAGCTGTGGGACTGAGCAGGACAGAAACTTCTGTCTACAATTATGTCAAACAACTAGACATCTATTATGACATTTGAGTTCATATGGATTCTATAGAATGACCATGTCTCTTGGGGGTCACTTAGATGTTTGAATCTGCTGCATCAAATGCAGGTACCTCTCTCCTTATCTGAACTGAATGAATTTGCATACAGTGTCCATTAGACCTTCTCCTCCCTGAAATCTCCCTGCTCCTTATTCTAAGTATGGAAAACATATTGATAGGGTTGCTTCTTGCCCAATTACCTTACTGAGACACTCGCTAGCTGAACTTGGAAATTAATTCCTTTGGCTAGTAATTCATTTGCACCTGTCCTGTGAATGCCAGTATGCTATGACTCTCTGTTCCACTTTTCAAATTCAGGGAGGCACATAGGTTTTCTCTGGTCCCTACATCCTGTCTTTCCTACCCTCATATAGTGGTAACTTGGGCCCTTCCATACACACTGAGCTTCTCCTGCCTCTAGGGAAAAGTTCCTCATGCTTAGGCAGTGAAATTTACATTCAGAGCCTGGCTCCATTGCCAACAGCCCAGCTTCTTGCCACTAGCCTAGCTTGATGCTCTCTCTCGAAAAAAATTGCTGCTGATCATAACAATACTGCTTACCCAGACTGGATGTTCTGTGTCTGAACCTAATCTGAGAGGACCTACTGCAAATGCTGCCTCTTCAATAGCCATGGATTCCAAGGAATTTTCTACATTTGCTTCCCACCTCCTCTCCCCTCCCTCTACAACCAGAAGCTGCTCCAGGGCTGAATTTACATCAGCCCTGTGCATGGCTTGTTCTAATGAAGGGCCAAACACACAAAAAGATCTAGAAATGTATTTCAATTTTAACTGATAATTGAAAAAAAATCACTAAGGTTGAATCATCCCAGTGGTCTGCTGGGAGATCAGATTTGAGGTTAAGATCCCAAATAAACTTAATCCTGAATTGGAAGGGAAGCAGAAACAGACACTGCTGAAAGGGGAAACAAGGGAGAAAGTCTCAGAAGAGAAACGAATAACTTCATTGCGCTTGATTGAATTTGGCTTCTGAGCACCCCCTAAACAGGCCAGCTAGGCTAGAAAAATGGGATCTGTGTGAAAGCGATCAGAGCCTGGGCTAAATAGGAAAAATAAGAGGCATCAAGGAGGGCCAGGAAGGCATGGCTGAGTGCTTGGCACTGGAGAGAGGAAGCAGGCGGCCAAGATGGAATCTCCATCAGAGGGTGCAGTCCAGGTCATGCAGAAAAACCACCCTCCTTCCAAAGGGAAGAAAGGCTCAAGCCACTGTAGTCAGAGTCTCACTCAGCAAGCAACCCACCTTGCCACCCTGCATAGTGTTATCACTCGCTTTGGGGTGGGGGGTGTACCTCTGTTTAGCTGCCTAGCCTGATAATAGCCATGCTGCTTACTGTGGGATTATTATTAGGCTGGGCTGTAAGTCTCCGTGAGTGCTCAACCTCGCCTACTAGAAATCAAGAAAGGGCAGGAGGAGGGAACCCAAGCTAGCAGAACAGCTAGGCTGTTTTCCATCCCAGAGCTGGGGAGAAAACAAATGGCCCTGTGAGATCCCAGGTTCTAAGTGCACTTAAAGGTAGCAATTCCAGCCTAAAACCCTCTGGGCTTGGTAATGCTCCACCCTAGTGAAAGGGCAAAATTATCAAGGCACAGAAAGGCAAGAGGCATCCCGCTGTGGATGAAGGGTCCATGCCAGCTTCTAAGTAAAATGAGGGATTACAGTAATTCAGCTCAAAGCGATTTCCCGTTTTAACTGCTGCTTCCTGTTTTTCACAAGGGGCCTCACAAGGATATTTAGAACCAAACGCAGGGTTCCCAGGCTGTCCCTTCACTGGGGACATTCTTCACGGTTCACTCATCACAATGTGCAACATGGTAAATGGACTGTTTTCCTACTGACCTCAATTCGTGGCCTCCATTACGGCTGTCCAGAGAATTTTTGGCTCTGCAGGGCAGAGTTGAGCCAGTTTCAGGCACCACGCACTTCTTTCCCCGGACCCAGGACCCACTGCCCTCCAGATGGGTGGGAAACCACCAGCTGGGTTTACTGGACTTCGGAACAGGGGTGCGAGACAAAAAGGGGACGGAGAGCTCTTTCCTCCCCTTTCAGTTTGGTTGCCGGGGCAGGAAAGGTAACTGACCAACCCTCCCTCCCTTCATTTCCTCTCTTGTTTGTTTCTGTAGGCAAGATAAAGAAGGTATGGGGGTTTGGGAACTTTTTATTTTGATACAATTTCTAGCTACAAAAAGTTACAAAAATATACAAAGATATTTTACACACTACCAGTTTGCAATAGTGTTTCCTTCTTCCCATTGTCATTGTCCGCCCTTCCCCAGGAGTTCTCCAGAACCCTTCGAAAAGACTATGTATGGATACATAGTGACATTTGTTTCTTACCTACAATGCGAATTTCCTAAAGAGGGTGTTTTTTCATATCCTCAGGTCAGATAGAAACACTATACAATCTCTTTGTGCCTCCCAGTGACCCTAATGGCGTCCCTAACACCATCTTTCTCCCGGGTTCAGGATTATTTGTTACAGTTGGTCATTAGACCTCTTTATCTCCTCTCATTTCTAACAGTTTTTCTTTGTCTTTTATGATTGTTGACTTTTTAAAGAACAGGCCAATTATTTTAGAGAATTTTCCTTCCATTTGGTTTGTCTGATGTTTGCTCATAATTAGATTCAGCTCTTAGAATTTGGGCTAGAATTCTAGATAAGCAACTGGGTGTCCTCTGGGTATTACATGACCATCCAGGGTTACTGATGGGGTTCGTTCTTAGGACTTGGTTAAGTCCTGTTAGGGCTTGGTTAAGTCCTAGCCAGTTTTCCTGAGGACTAATTTCTTATTTTTTCCTGTTGTAACTGCCAAGCAGTATGTGGAGAGATACTTGGAGACAATGTAAATGCCCTATACTTCAAACATTTGCTGACTTTGATAAAATTAAAACTGAAGGAGTCTAGAGAGATGGCTCAGTGGTTAAAAGCACCAGTTGTTTTTCCAAAGGACCTGGGTTCAATTCCCAGCACTCACATGGCAGCTTACAACTGTCTGTAACTCCAGTTCCAGGAGATCTAACACCCTCCCACAGTCATACATGCAGGCAAAACACCAATGCATATAAAATACTTAAAAAATAATAAAAATAAGAAATTAACTTTAAAAATTAAAACTTAAAACCAGTTGCTTTCCATTTCCAGACAGACAAAGGCTAAATGACATCTATCTGGGCTTCCCAGAGCCATGGCAGCTGACTTCCTCATAGACTACTGGGTCCCAGAGACGGTGAAGATGCTGGACAGATAAGCTGTTGACCTATAAGGCTGTCTTCCACCTCCACAGGGAGGGAACAACACACTCTGAAAGCTGAAAACCAGAACTATGAGTCAAGCTGTGACATAATGACCAGCAGCACTGGCTAGAAAAGACTAGTTCAGGCCATAGACAACGCTATTACACGCGTGAGAGTAGATTGCCAGAGTGTCGTCCGTTATTGTGCCTGGGGGTCCATCCCACCTCCACCCTGTTCCTCTCAGCCTCAGCTGCCAAACCTTTCAACAACTACCTATTCAAAATGTGGAAGAAGCCATTTGGGACTGATTCTTTAAAGTCAGATGGGGATCCGGGGGTATAAATAAGGCAGGAGCAGAGGAATGGGTGAAGGGTCAACAGGGGTCCAACAGCTGTCCCTAAGCCAGACCGGAAAGTTCTCCCTCCAGGAGTATACTCCAGCCATTTTTGTTCCCATGTGGGACTGCTCCCCCTTATTTCCTCAGCACTCACAAATGCAAACAGGAACTAGAGATGTGGTGACGGTGACAGGAGGGGCGGCATTCTTCAATGGCAGCTCCCTGCCTACTCTCGCAGTCTTTGCCCTTCATCACGACCTCTGCTTCTGTCACTTGTTTGCTAACTCAGTCCTCTGACCCAGGCCTCAAACCTGTGCTGGATACTGTGGTAGGCCCCGAGGACATGAGAAGTTCTTTTCTAAGACACAGAGGTTCACAAATGAATGACTTAAATCCACACTCACAGTTCCATCATGGTTTGTTAACATGTGATTCCATTCTTTCACAATATAAAAACACTGGAGGAGCCGGGTGACTTCAGCAGGAAAGAGAATACAGCTGTAATTCACACCAAGCTGTGGAATATTACCCCAGGCTGCCAGGTAAGCTGAGAAGACACAAGTCTACACACATCACTGATCTTCCCCAGCGAGTAAACCCTAATCTGGTGACCCTGTTTAGAGCACTCTCTGTGATGCTGTTCTAGACACACAGAGTTCCACGGCTCTTCTCATCATTCATTCCATTTGAGTCAAGCTGACTACATTTTCTCTAAAACACAGTTTTTCTGATTCTAACACTGTTTTTTGTTTTGGTTTGTTTTTTTGTCCCCTTCCAAAACCTCAAAGCACAGCTGCAAAACACAGACACTTGGAGTGCAATACAATGTCTTCCTTCGAGCTACAAGGAGTTTTAATGTCTTCCTTTGAGCTACGAGGAGTTTTAAAGGTCTTGACTGGAACCCCGAAAGCTTTTTAATGTAATGCAAGATCACCATATTGAACACTGAAACAAGAGTTTTCTAGAGACTCATTAGCCACCTGGTAAGGCATCACCACGCAAAGTAGCCAGTGTTGAGTATCCTGGCTTCTTGGGTCCTCCTGAATGGCTTCTAGGCAAAGCAGCCGGTGTGTCCTGTTAAACCAGTCCCCGGACAAAGGGCTGTGGGTGGAGGGGGTTTCCTGTTCCCAAGGCGCAGCCTGCCAGGTACTCACTGAAGGCCATAGATGCCTATTCCAACAAGGATAGTAGGACAAGCTCAGAACCCCTCCGCATTCATCACCAACTTCTCCAGCACCCAGCCTTCCCCTCCCCACTTCCTCAGCCTGCTCCCACACTCTCGGATTTAATCACAAGAGGAAGTGGTTCTGAAGTCCCCATGCTGTCACACTTTGAAATCTGGAAGTGGGCCACATGCTAGAAAGATGAGTGAAGGAAGGCTGGGGACCAGGAGCTGGTCTACTGAAGACACCTGAGCCCACCTTCCAGCCAGCAATCTCGCAAGGTTTTAATTTTAAAAGAAATTCTCAGGCGGCTCGGAGGTTAGGAATACTCCTGCTTCTCCAGAGGACCCGAGTTTGTTTTCTAGAATCCGTGTTGGGTGGCTCACAATCACCATAACTCCAGCTCCAAGAGTTTGACACCTTCTGGCCTCCAAAGGCACCCACAATCATGTGGTGTGTACACACACACACACACACACACACACACACACACACACACACACGAGTAAATAAAAATAAATTCTTAAAAATAAAAACCCAGAAATTTCCAAACTGCTTCTCTTGAGCTGGAAGTTGGATTTTGAAGAATTCTGATGGACATTCTTAACAGTCTCACGGCGGCATTTCTAAGAAGGTACCTAAGTAATAAAGTCAGCTTCATGAGGAAACAGAAACAGCTTCTTTGGGGGAGGGGTTGCTGACATTTTCTTATCAAATTTTAGCAGGACCAGCTTGTGGATCCTCAGGACTTGATCTAAAACTCTTCCTTGGCTAACAGTGTGAACAAACCCAAGTATGCTTAGCCTTGACATATCTATCCTCTTGGGTGTAAGGGCGTGGGGGAGATTCAGACATTGGAATTTTTATCTACATCTAAGCTCCTGTAAATAGATTGGCTTTCCAACTATATGATACAGCAATTTATGGCCACTAGTTATCTTTCTCAGGTCTGCCTGCCCAGGAAATATCACCCCAGCCTTCCAGGAGCGCTTAGCACCACCCATTCCAGTCAGTAGGGAAAGCAAGCCTCCTGTTAAGTGGACCGTATTCCCTAGCAGGCCTAGCATGTACCATTCTTTGAAGCTGTAGGTGAGAGCATGTAGGTTTCCCTCCTCACCCTCAGCAGTGACTCCTGGGCTCTGATGGATAATTAAGAAAGTTTCTCTTGGGTGCTGGGATATTGAGTCAGTAACAGACACTTTTCTCGGTATTCAAAGCAGCTTTGTTTTGGCTAAATTCCCAATTCCTCCAAGACCTGGCCAAGAGAAGGAGCTTAAAACGGAGCCTGGATGGGAATTTGACTTTGTGCTTCTGCTCCTTCCCAGCTGGGGGGGGGGACTTACTGGACGCCCCTGCTGCGAGCAGCCCCTTTCCCCTTCCTCACAACACTGGGGTGAAGCAAATGCTGGGAACAACCAGGGCTGAACAATGCTTTGGCTCTGAAGCCTCCCTTCAGAACTCTGGAGCCCAGTGGAACATTTGCAGGGGATCTCTTTAACTACTTAGATGGCACCAACAAAAAAAATCAACATGTGACTTTGGCTTCCATCTAGATGGATGTGACTCTGGTTTTTGGAACAATTTTCTTTTCAATGGGTTTTGCACAGACTGTCCTCTGC
Source organism: Ellobius talpinus (assembly GCA_001685095.1). Taxonomy (NCBI): domain Eukaryota; kingdom Metazoa; phylum Chordata; class Mammalia; order Rodentia; family Cricetidae; genus Ellobius; species Ellobius talpinus. Next base: position 14,992 of record LOJH01003693.1, read on the forward strand.
AGGGATGAGACTAGATCTAGGCTCAAGCACTATTCAAGCTTAGGTAAGTGAGGATCAAGAATGTATGTGGGGGTTGGCTCAAGGGGAGAGCACTTGCTACCCAAGCCTAAGGACCCAAGCTCCTTGCCCAGAACCCCCTCCTCCCCAAAAAAGAAGCCAGCCACAGGGGTGCACATCTGTAATCCCAGTACTCCTGTGGTAAAATGGGAGGTAGACACAGGAGAATGACCAGAAGTTTGTGGGCCAGTTGGGCTGGAGCCAGAAACAAGAGAGTTGCCTCAACAAGATAGAAGGAGCTACCTAGGATTCTGAGAGCTGTCCTGATCTCTACATGTTCTACATGAACACTGTGGTATACATGCCTGCTGTATGTGCATGTATGCTCTCTCTCTCTCTCTCACACACACACACACTCACTCATATACACAAAATAATAAATAGCTTTCTTTGTTGTTGTTTTTTTTTGTTTTGTGACAGGGTTTCTCTGTGTAACAGCACTGCTTGTTCTGGAACTCGCTATAGACCAGGCTGGCCTGGAACTCATAGAGATCCACTGGACTCTGCTTCTCAAGCCTGGGATTAAGTGCGCTGGGATTAACTCCTTTTTTTTTTTTTATAAAGAACAGATTGTGAAGCCCTGGGTTCTACCCTAGGGGAGGGGATTTTCATTCTTTTGTTGTTTATTCTTCATATTTTGTTGATATTATTATTCTTAATTTATAGGTCGGGAAATTGAAACTTTCAGAGGCAAAGAATCTGGCCCAAGCTGACAAGGAGGTCTTCAAATAAATTAGGGTCAGTATTCCTCATGCACAAGGCACTTCAGTTTTCCAGCAAAGACCACCAGGGACACAGCCTGACTGGGCTTAGGCAGCTGTGCATGGCATGGGTGGGGGCAGGGGGAGACCTCACCAAGCATAGTCAAACCTCCTCCCAGAGGATTTGGGGTGGGGGTATGGGCAGAGGGTCTCAGAAACTAGTGTTCTAGGTCAGTGACATCAGAGAGCAAGGTGTTTCTATGGCTACAAGGGCTGACGGAGTAAAGAGCGAGCCAGTGGATGAGCAGAAGCAGTGGCCTTTCCCGTCTGATACACAAGAACATCCTTGATGCTCTGTGGCTTCCACAGGAAACTTGGGCTTCTTCCTTGCTCAGACAAAATGATAAAATGCCCTTGCTCTGTCTTCCATGGCCATGGCTTCAGAGTGACCTTGTCTGAGGACAGTGTTCTGTGAGTACCACTGTAGGCTAGCCCTGGAATTTGTTCTGGGCGTCAGTGTTTGTCTCTTCCATTACCAGTAGCTTCTAAGACAAGGGTTGAGGAGAATCACTCCATAACAATTTAAATGAAGTCTCTATTTGGTGAAACCCAAAAGACAATCAGATCTAAACTGCCTCAGACTCCCCAGCAGATGACACCAGCTCTGAGTCACACAGAGTCTTCTGGCTGGGACCAGATCTTCCTTTCTTTGGATTTCCTTCCCCTACTCAGCTGGCTCATGGGGCACATGGAAGCTGAACTGGGCATTGTGCTTCCTTTCTTGTAGTCATGTGCTCTTTTAGTTCAGCCACAGGCACCTGGCTACTAGAATTAAAAAATAAATCATTCTCAAACTTCCAAGCACTAGGTGTGGTGGAGTGATGTAACTGGGAGGGGTGTGTCACATAGGGGAGGACATGGACAGCCCTCCTTCCTTCTCCCCTGCTCAAAATTAGAGGGTGGTGACCAGAGTTCCATCGCGGGTCCATGAAAGACAGGAGCCACACCCTAAGGTGGCAGAGCAGGAAATGGGAACCAGCCTGTAACCACATGAGTTCAGAGCACCGTCCTCAGCTGAACATACCCAGAATGTTAAGTGAGAGAGAGACAAACACACAGCGCACCCTAACCATTGTCAGGCACTCCAAATCCTCATGATGGAACTTTCCAGTTAACTTCAGTAAACTTAGATCCACCGCCACCCCTCAACCCAAGGTCCTTCTGTAGAGCCAGGGTTCCACAAATCTTTGCCTGCTTGAATCCCTGCATTTCGCATTGATCTGTAACTCCAGGAAACTCTTGTTTTAGAGACTGGGTTTTGTTATGTAACTCAGGATGGCCCTGAACTCCCAATCCTCCTACCTCATTCAATTTAGTGATGGGATTGCAGGTCTGGTTTAGTTTTTATCATCTTGTCACATGCTTTCCTAAGAGCTCACTGACAGGCCCTAAAGAGAAACTAAAGTCTGTTTTGAGGAGCATTTAAAGACTCAGCCAAGGGGAGCAGTGCAAATGTGCAGTTCCAACACTGAAGAGCCAGGGGCAAGAGGAGTGGGGTGGGGTGGGGAGCAACCAACCGCTCAGGCTTGAGAGCAGCCTATAACACCAAGATGGGCTGGGGAGACATGGTCCAACTGGCAACATGCTTGCTGTGAAATCATGAGGACCTGAGTTCAACCCCAGTGCCCTTTGTGAGAAAGGGATGTCCTCTGATTGTAATCTCAGTGCCAGGAAGGCAGAGACAGGTGAATCCCTGGGGCTTGCTGGCCAGTCAGTGTAGACTGTTTAATGAAAGATCCTGCTTCAAAAATATAAAAAGCCCAAGGAATGGCATCTGAGGTTATCCTCTTGCCTATGTGCACACGCACGCGCGCACACACACACACACACACACACACACACACACACACACAGGAAGAGGACAAGGAAGCGGGAGAAGGAGGAGGAGGAGGAGAAGGAAAGAAAAAAAAACACCATCATGCAATCATGTTTCAACCTTGATTCATCGAGTCATTCCCTCTTGGCCTCATCTGAAATAGTCCCGTCTGCAGACGGAAAGAGGACAGGCCTTAGTCTAGCTGCAATTTCAATGGGTTTGCTGCACTGGCTGGCAAAGCCTCAAAAGTTAAATTTGTGACTTCCTTACCGTGATGGATGGCTCCCTCAGCTCCCTCAAACTGTTAGTCAAAGGTTTCAATGCATAAAATGCTTGATTTGTAAAAGGCCTCAAAGGAGGCTTTTTTGTTCACTGTTGCTTCAGCGTGTGCCATCCATTTGCATGCAAAGCCACTGGCACTTTACAAAGCACGTCCTTGCTTGTCGTTGTCCAGTCCTAGACATTAATAATTTACATGCAATAGGCAAGAAGTATTTTCTGGCCAACAAACCTCTCTGCCGACGCAAATAATCCCAATCAGACCAAATCAGACTGAATTAAAAGGTACCCAGGCTTAATGGGTGCCAGCACTCCCAGGTGGCCCTGGGAAAACACGGAGGGTGGTGAAGGAAACAGAAACAAATCACTGGATAGGGAAGACGGAAAAGGGGAGATCACGTGTTTATTCTCGGGGGGCAGTTTAAATAGCCCGTGGGAGTGGTCTTGAGGGATCACTGTTTGGCGGGCTTCTTGACCCTCCTTGGAGAGGGGTCACCATTTGGCAGGCTTTCCTGGAGGTAGGGTTTGGACTGAGGCAACTCCCAGGAGAGGGAGCTTTGAAATGGAACTTTCCACCCAACATTCCAAAAATGGATGCCAGGGGATTTGGGTGAAACCCCATAACTAAACAATCCAGATTCTTTGTATAAAGGGGTACCAGGGGGCTGAGGTGATGCTTCCAACCAAGCAATAGAGATGAGGACTCATTTGTTCATGGAGTTACTCATCTAAAACAAACCAAAAAAGCCCTATTGAGGGACTTTTGGGTTATTTCCTTGCTTTTCCTTTAATGATTAAAGGCGCACTGAGCATCCCTGTATCTTTGACCTTGCAGCCTTGGTCTCCAAAGTAAGACTGTAGGTTTGGGGTGTGAAGATGGGCTGTGAGCCAGGAGAGAGAAAGTAACATAGAATTCCTGGCAAGAAGACGGAGAGAACACCGAGGGTGCTGGGTAATCTTTACTCTCAACTGAGCTAGATGTGGAGTGTGTGTGTGTATGTGTGTGTGTGTGTGTGTGTGTGTGTGTGTGTGTGCCTTTGGGTGTGTCTGTGAGGAATTTTCTAGATTAAATGAACTGGGGTGAAAGGACCCATCCTAAACATGGGCAGCCTCATTCCACGGACTGAGGACTGAATAAAAGGAGAAAGCAAGCTAAGCCCCAGCTCTCATCTCCCTCTGCTTTCTGAATTGGGATGCAAATGTGACCAGTTGCTCCAGTCCTGCCACCATGGCTTCCTCACCATGATGGACGGTTCCCTCCAGCCACCGGCCAAGAAGACTCCTTCCACCCTCCCTTAAATTGTTTCTACCATGGATTTTCTCACAGCAATGAGGAAAGTAATTAATCCACAGAGACAAAAGAGGACAGGCTGAAAAAGATCATTAGCCATCCTAGCATTCACTCAGCCAAAACTGTAGGCCACTGTTTTCCAACTGCAAATTGAAACTAAGTCCAAGGAAGGGGACATCACCCAGGGTAGCTTCCAGGACAGCCTGGGCAGTAGCCAGTCTTGAGGCAATTCCAGCAACATGGAGTATGGACCAGCCCCTCCAGCAGCTGTGTGAATGCCTGGGGTCCTGGGAGGGCGGGCGAGGCTCTGTAGAGCTGTTTTCTGCTGGAGGGGAAGCAGGAACACCCCCCCATGATGGACAACAACATCTGGGCAGTGGGGATCAGCCAGCGTGGGAAAGGCAGGCAGGGTGACAGCCAGTTCTGCAGCACAGATTTGAGCTGGGTCAGTCTGTTGACTCTGAAGTTTCCTTGGCACCTTCCCCCTAAGGGCCTGCTTCCTAACCCCAGGGCCTTCACCCAGCTGTTTGAGTTAGCAGTCAAGCGGCCTGTTTCAAAAGAGTTGGAAGGAGAATACTGACACCAAGTTTGTCCTCTGTCCCTTTCCTGTTTCTGGAAGAGATTACCATGATCAAAAGCAACTCAGGGAGGAAAGGGGAAGCCAAGGTAGGAACTCAAGGCAGGAACCTGGAGACAGGAACCTGGAGGCAGGAACTGAGACAGAGACCGTGGAGGAATGCAGCTTCCTGGCTTGCTCTCAGACTCACAGTCAGTTACCTTTGTTATATAGGCCTGGCCCACCTGCCTAGGGATGGCATCATCCTCAGTAAGGTAGGCCCTCCCACATCAATCAACAATCAAGAAAATGCCACACAGACACAACCATGGACCAGTCTAATGGGGACCTGGGTTTGATTCCCACCATCCACACCAAACAGTTAACAACCACCCCTGTTAACAACTCCAGTTCCTGATAACCCAACATCTTCTGACCTCTGAGGTTATTTCTCCCACATAGTACACAGACATTCATGCAGGCAAAGCACCCATACACATAAGGTAAAAACAAATAAATGCTTAAAATTGTTAAAAATGATTAGCCATCATGTCATCTGACTTCTACATGTGTGCCATATCACATGCACACTGGCATTCATACAGTAGTGCGCACACAGAGAGAGAGAGAGACAGAGACAGAGAGACAGAGAGAGAGAGGGAGACAGAAAGCCTTCTAATCATTTCTGAATTTCTGAGCTTAGCGAGCACATGGACAAAGAGGCTGAGAGTGCCCATCACAAAAGTCATGAGTGGGCTGAAGGCTCCATGGCTTTGGTTCAGAAAACACCAGGGAAAAAAAAGGTAGTGTGTGAGGACTCCAGGTTCCCCACTGCGGCCAACAGTTGTTGATGAGGCAAGAGTAACAACTCCCTGTCCTCTCTACTCACTAAGAATCTTCCATTCCATTACTGAATTATTCACAGGACGTTTCACTTTGTGCCAGGTTCAGTGAGACAACTCATGCACACAGGCAGTAAATGGACCACACTTGTTCCTTCAGATCCATAGGTTTCAGATTTCAGGATCTGGAGGATTCCAAAGTCCATAGATGCTCAAATCCTTAATATAAAAGACATTACTATTTGCAAATAACCCCCGTGAACTGAATAATTCAGATCACCCCCAGGTCACCCATACTAACCAGCACAGCATAAATGTTGTATCTAGCGGCTGTCCTGTATTGCCTAGGGAACAAGGAAGAGGGAAATGTCTGCACATGTTCAGTATATATGCACCCTTTTTCCTGAATATTTTCCACCTTCAGTTCATTGGCTGTGTCTTGCTGAGGCCTGATAAGGTGGGTTTATTTTCACTATCAAGTCAGTGCCATATAGTTGGGGGAAAGGACTGACATATATCACTCTGCACATAATGCAAGACAACAGACTAAATTCTAGGGTCTAGCTGAAAAACGGGAAGAGTTCAGTGTGGGGAGGGAAGCTCTGCTGACAGATCAGAGAAGGGTTCTATGAGAGATGGGGACTTGGTATGGACCCGGAAGATGCAGATCACTTAGTCAGCCAAATGGAGGAGAAGGGACTTTCCAACAACAGAAGGGGTCCCCCAACACTGCTGGGAAACAGCCCTGGCAGGACAGTTCTTCTTTAGTTCTTTGCTTTCTGCAGTGCTGGGGATTGAACCTTGGGTGCCTCCCATGCTAGACAGATGCTCTGCCACTGAACTACACCCCCACTAATTAAGCACCATTCTGGATCGTCCTAGCTTACTCCATGAGGCATCTGCAACCTTGCTAGAGATGTCGAGTCATGGCTCCCACTGCAGCCTAAAGAAAGATGCGCTATATATAGGGCTTAGGCCAAGATACCTGACCAATTCATCCATGCGGCTCTAATGCAGAGTGAAGTGTGTGAGCATGTAACTGCTGTAGTGTGAAAACATACATACAAACATACATACATATGTATGTATTTATATGATATTTATTTTATGTGAATATTTTGCATGTGCCTGGTGCCTGCAGAAGTCAGAAGAGAGCATCAGATCCCCCTGGAACTGGAGTTATAGATGGTGGTGAGCCACCATATAGGTGCTGGGAATCGAACCTGGGTCCATTTTAAGAACATCAAATGCTCTTAACTGCTGAGCTATCTCTCCAGCCGTAATTTAAAAAAAAATTCATTTTTATTTAGGTGTGTATACAGGTACCCAGAGGCCAGAAGAGGGTGTCAGATCCCTTAGAACTGGAGTTAGAGGCAGATGTGAGTCACCCAACATGGGTGCTGGGAATTGAACTCAGGTCCTCTAGAAGAGCAGTATGTGCTCTTGACTGCTAAGCCATCTCTCTAATCTCCTAGACAGACATATCATAAATAAGCATGCAGTGTTTATTCCTACCAAGAAGATGCTGAAATATTCTCTACCCGGAATCCATTTCACTTAGATCTTGATGTAAGGTAGGAGGCACAGATAGAGACATTGAATATGTCATCTGACTGAAAGAAAGGAGCTATTCAGAGACAACTGAGAGAGATCAAGGAAAAGCTATTGTCTAAGGAAGCAGTAGAGGGGCTGGGCTGTGGCTGGTGGGGAGAGTGCTTGCCCAGAATGCACAAAGCCCTGGGTTCAAACCCCAGCACTGCCTAAAACTGGACATGGTGGCACACAATGGTAATCTCAGCACTTGGGAAGCAGAGGCAGGAGGATCAGAAGTATATGGCCATCCTCGGCTACATAACAAGTTTGAGGCTAGCCTAGACTACATGAGACCCTATGTTAACACAACAACACAGGATGTAACAGCGGCCTTATAGGGCAAGAAATTCTATAGCCTAAAGACAAGTGATTTAATTGTGGTTACCTAGGACACAAAAATAGGAACAGAAACTTCCCTTGCCACCCCATTATTTTTCAGTGACCACTATGGAAATGTGTCATGCATTTCCACACACAAGGGGTACGGTCTGTGAGCTCTTTTGTGCTTCTAGTTCCAGTGTGTGGGCACCTTCCTCACTTCTTCGACTCTGGCCAAATGAAGGCTGGATGTCCTCTCATGTGAGCTGGCCCCAGAGCTCCTTGATAAGTAAACCAAGGCTCTCTGTCCAGCCCGTGCATCCAGAGAGAGAAAACAGAAGGACTCCAAATGAAGTGGAGGGAGGAAGGGGGCAGGAAGGGGGCAGCAAGTTCCTTGGAAGTTTAAAAGTAGGAACCGGGGATAGTATTTGTGGCTTGGGACTTTCTGCACCACATGCAATGACAAAGATGACTTAATTACTCCCGTGCTTGTGGAACCCGAGAAACACTGAAATGGCTGGGTCACACCCAGGCTGGCTGGAGCGAGAGTCAGACAGGGAGGACTTCAGCCAAGCCAACCTGCTCTGCAAACCTAAATATGACCATGCCTGTTTGGCCTTTCCGCCTCAGTCTCCTTGGAGTAGACAGAGTCTGGCTGCCAAAGTCAGTCTCGTCTTAGAAATAGCCTGCTTTGGATATGGTCCTTTCTCACCTAGTCCCTGCCTCTCCCAGTCCCTGTGCTCACCCAGTCCCTGTGCGTACTCAGCCAGCCCACATTGTGGCTCTTTCTCGGTACTTCAGTTTCCTTTTTCTTCTGAGTTGGAAAAGCAATGGGGCTGTGACTCACTGGGCTGTGTGCTTCCCCACCATACACAAAACCCTAGCTTCTATTCACAGTGCAGCATAAGCTGGGCACATCGGCAAATACCTGTAATCACTTGTGGAGAGGAGAATTAAGGATCAGAAATTCAGGGTCATCCTTGGCCACACAGAATTCCAGGACAGCCCGGGCTATACGAGATCTTGTATAAAAACACAAAACAAAACCCCAAAAAGGTAACTATGTCCCTTAACAATGTTAAACAATGGTGGAGGGGGGGAAGAGAAAACAGAAGGAAACCTTGGAAAGTAAAGACTATTATACTGTGGAGGTCACTCATGGGACATTTTTCATAGTATCTTTGGGGGTAGAGGAACCTTCACACATGCCAGGCAGGCATCCTGCCACTCGGTGTTTTTGTATTGTTTTAAAGACATATTTCGGGCGGGGGGGATTTGCAAACACCAAGAAACAGACTTTACATTAAGGCATCTTTGCCCAGTAAGTGCTGCTGGGGTTGGCTTGTGGTGTTTCTGAGAAGCAGCAATGAATGGCAATAGGAGAGAAAGGCAATGAAGAGAACAGGCTCCAAATGAGGGTGTGTGTGTGTGTGTGTGTGTGTGTGTGCGTGTGTGTGTATGTGTGTGTGCATGTGTGTGTATATGTGTGTGTGTGCATGTGTGGCAGGAGGGGAGGAGGTGGGGGGGACCGGATGGGACCTTAGACCAGGGGACAGCAATCTCTCACCAACTTGGGCATTGAGTGTGTCCAGGTTTGTGACTAATAAAACCTGTCACAGAGTAGCTGTGGCACTCTCTGAATGACTGAAGCCAAGTCACAAGTCTCTCTGGGCTAAGCCTGTGCCAAGGCTACTCGACCCTTATAGAAATCCTTGACAGCAGAGTGGGTGCCATTTTTCCAGGGCTTTCGCAAACTTCCTGACAGAGAAAAGGGTCTGCTCTCCAGGCCGAGATGCTAACGAACTCATCCCCAAGTCTGCCAAAAACAAAACAAACAGACCAAAGCTGTGGCTAGCTCTCCCTCTTTTCAACAGTATTGCAGAAAGATGAAAAGAAAAAAAAAAGACTAGCAGAAAGAATTCTGGGATGACCAATCACATGATCACATACACTGCCTCCCATCCATCTATCCCTCTTCACTTCTGCTCACTTCCTGCCAATACAGACTAGACTGTCAATTCTAATGTTTATTTTGTGTGGTATGAACTGTACCCCAAAACCCTTCAATTTCTACAGCACACATCTCAGAGGATTTATGCAAAATCCTCCAGGTTGACTAGCAAACCTCTTCCCGTATTTCCATGAACACTTCGTGCTTCCTAAGGAATATGTCATACAGAGCAAGCGACACACACTTGATGTTGGAACTGAAGAGTAAAATAAACCTGGAGTTGGTACAGGGTCTGTGAAAAGCAGCATTGCTAAGACCTAGTTCCTAATTAACACCCATGACCTTGTCCGTTGCAGAGCCAAAGGAACAGCTTCAGTAATCCCAGAATATTTCAGAATGTTGAGTTGTATTCTTGATAGGACTGCCATCCTCCCGGCTCACCCCACCTACCACTACCTCCAGGTCAGAAAAAAGCTCAGTTGATGTTTGTGTTTGGACTAAGAGAAACATTACATACTCCAGCCTTGTGCCCCATCCATCCATACCCATCTAAAAAGGTTAGATGAGACCTCAGTAAGAGGCCTAGAGGAGGGGCTGAGGGCTAGAGGCTCAGTCGTAGGACGTTTGCCTATCACAGGAATGGCCCTCTCTCCGCTGGGACTGGAGAAAGTAAAAGGCTCAGGCTAGAGAGATGGCTCTGTGGTTAGGAACACTGGCTGCTCTTCCGGGGGACCTGGGTTTTTTGGTTCCCTACACCCACGTGGTGGCTCACAGCCATCTGTACAGTCCCTAGGGTTCTGATGTCTTTCTTCTTCTGGCTTCTGTGGGTACCAGGCACACACATGGTGCGTAGACATACATTCAGGCAAAAGACCCATATAATAATTAAAAAATTAAGTATTTAAAAAAAAACAACCAAAGACCAGTTAGTGGGATACACAGGTGGCCATGTATGGCGGTTCCTACGTCTGCACAGACCGTACTCAGACAGAGGATCCAGGCTGAGATCAGAGGGGCAGTGCTAGCTAGGGTTTCTACCATGCCACCATGGCGAGGAAGGCTGGCTGCTGGGGAGGACCAGTCTACCAATGCCATAACCCCTGACTAGGAGAGAGGGCTGGGGCTCAGACTTGGGAAAGCAAACTGTCTGACTCATCAGGAGCCTCAGGGAGACTGAGGGACAGGAAGGAAGGCTGGTGTGACCTACAATCATCAATTCTCTGATGTCCCTCCTATGAGCTAATGCATCTTGATGGCTGACCTTATGACCTTGTGAGGCAAGCACTCTCATCCACACTGCTAGGCTGTAGATGAGGAAACCTTGGATTTGTATCAAGTTCAAGACTAGGCTTAGATACTCCAGACCTTGTCTCAAAAACAAACAAGCAAACAAAAACCCATTTTATTTGAAAAACAAACAACAAAACCCCACATCATTTTTAGACACAAAAGTACAAACTTCTTTTAAAAATATTTATTTAGGGGCTGGAGAGATGGTTCTGATGGTAAGAGCACTTGCTACTCTGCCGGAGGATTTGAGTTCAATTCCCAGTAGCTGTACAGGGATCCACAACAGTCAGAAATTCCAGGTCCAGGAGATCCAACGCCCTCCACTGGCCGCTGAGGGCACTGTACTCATGTGATACACACAGACAGGAGGGAAAACACCCATACACACTTGGTTTTTGATTTTTTGAGACAGAGCTTCTCAGGATAGCTCTGGTCATCCTGGAAGTTGCCCTGTAGACCAGGGTTGCCTTGAACTCAGAGAGATCCCCCTGCCTCTGCCTCCTGAGTGCTGGGCTTAAAGGCATGCACCAACACCTGGCAAAATAATTATTTTTATTTTATGTGTATGAGTGCCTGCATACATGCATGCCATGTGTGGTGCTGGAGGAAGTCAGAAGAGGACGAGAACATCAGATCCCCAGGAACTGGAGTCATAGACTGTTGTGAGCCACCACATGGGTACTGGGGACAAAACGAGGTTCTCTGAAAGGTCAGTTAGTGCAGAGCCATCTCTTCATACCCAAGGCCAAACCTTCTGAGTGCACAGTGGCTTCTGAAGTCCAAACTGCTTGCCTAGAACCAGTGAGGAGGAAGTTGAGCAAGCAGGCATGAGGGAGGAAGGTACCCGTCCACTCGGCTGTTTTTAAAGCATCAGCCTGCCTATGGGCAAGTGAAACCCGACCAAGTCACGCCCAGATTTTGCTGCTTCAAAAAGCATGCTGGTTGTTTCTTCTTTGACATTTTTCTTTATTAACTGTGCCTTAAAATTGGTCCTTTTGCATTTTAATGTCTTTTTAACTTCAAATCAGGAGAAGCCATATTTCTGGGCTTGGTGAAATAGCTCAGTGGGTACAGGCACTGGTCACTAAAAATGACCACCTGAGTTTGATCCCCAGGACCCACTAGTGGAAGGAGAACTGAGCCCCAAAAGTTGTCCTCTGACCCTGACACACACACACACACACACACACACACACACACACGAACACAAGTAATTTTAAAATGTAATTTAAAAGCCTTTTCTGATGTGCTAAGTCAACCTTGATAGGTTAGGGAGCAGCACATCCATTAGCCTATTGCTGTCAGGCCTAACAGCAAATAGATGAATGTACTTCTTAAAAATCAGTGGAAATGAAAATGGAAACAGGAATTATTTTAGCAGGAAAGAATTATAAATTTCTAAAAATAAACAAATCAATGGAGTTTTAGTTTTGACCAAAAAAGTGGTTTCTTAACATAATAAAAAAAAAGACACAGTTTGGGGGCTGGAGAGTTGGCTCAGTGGTTAAGAGCACTTGCTGCTCTTGCAGAGGTCATGGTTTTCATTCCCAGCACCCACATGGTGGCTCACAGCCATCTGTAACTCCAGTTCCAAGAGATTCAAGACCTTCTCTAGCTTCCCTCAGTGCCAGGTAAATATATGGTGCACTTTCATACCTGCAGACACAATACCCAAAGAAAACTAAAATTTAAAAAAAAGAGACACAACCTTAACATGGAAATTAATATTCAGGTATTAAATGAAAAATGGTGTGAGAGTCCATCTAGGAGTGTTGTGTGGGCTGGATTACCATTACGGAGGGGAGGGGGCCTGGAAGTCAGGGGTAAGCCCAGGCTTAAGCAAAGTATGTAGCCAAAGGGCAAGGAATAGCAAATACCCCTCACTGGAACTTCTGCAGCCCTGGAAACCCTAGCACTCTGCCTGAAGATGGAGAAAAGCAAGCCAGGAGCAGAAAGCTAGCAGTCAGTCACATCTGAGCAGTGTGTAGTGTGGAAGGAGTCAGGTCCGGCTTTAGCAACAAGTCATAAATAGGAAGCTAAGGCTCCACCAATAATAGGTAGGATGGTCAAAGACCACGGCAGGAAGTGGGAAAGGGAGATGAGCACACACCTCTGTGGATGGGAGGCAGCAAATGACATCTGCACTTTTAGAAAGCCCAGAGGGGACTCTGTCATACAAAGTCCCAGTGAGGGGGGAGGCGGGGGATGGGGAGCTAACCGAGGAACTACCTTCCCTTTAACAGGTTTAACAACTTAAATAGCTCAATTTTTAATTCGGTTAAAAGAAAGGATCTCCAAATAATAGACGCAAAGATTTTTATGGGATGACTGACAGCCTTCAGCTCAGGTAGTGTCTTAGACATTGTAAGACAAGCTGGTCTGTGCACACTCTGTCCACAAGCTGAGAGTTGAGATGGTTTACATAATGCAACTCGGCTTCATGGTAAAAGTAACATGTACTTTTTAAAGCTTTTATTTTATTATTATTATATGTGCATGTGTGTTATATGAATGCACATCTGTGTCTCACATCTCTGTCTGGTACCCACAGGGTCCAGGAGGACACTGGATCCACTGGAACTGGAGTTAGAGACGGCTGTGAGCTGCCACGTGGGTGCCGGGAATCAAATCTGGAACCTTGGAAAAGCAGTCAGTGCTCTTAACCCCTGAGCCACCTCTCCAGCCCTTGAATAACATCTTAAAACAGGACGCGGGCTGGAGATACAGCTCAATGGTGGTTCATTTGCCTAGCAAGCTCAAGGTCAAGTCTTCAAACCTCAGTAGCACAAAAATAAACCAATTAAAGATAACAATAAGAGCATAAATAACCAAAACTAACTAGGAGGGTGAGGGTATAGCTTAGCATATAGGAGGTCCTAGATTTGGTCCAATCACTTTGTTAAGTGTTTTTTCTTCATGAAAAGATACTGTTACCTTTTAAGAAATGAATCTAGCACTTCCTCTTTATCTTTTTAGAATTAAACTTAAACCATCCTTTCTTCCTTGAAGTAGCTCAGACTGACAAAGAGCTGCTCTGTATCCTGAATACATGACATGTGCCTTGACCCTGCTGTAGCTTAGACAAGGCCTTGGATTTGACAACCGCCAGACATTTTCTCACCTGTCAAGTAGGGAGCATGAATTGTTGCCCACAGCCTGTCCTAGCTTATATATCCCATACTGGCTTCAAACTCACTAAGCAGCATAGGATGGCCTTCAATTTCTCCTCTCCTACCTCTCCCTCCCCAGTGCTTGGGCTACAGGTGTGCCCTACCAAATCGTGTTTATGCAGTATTGGAAATCCTTTCCAAGAGAGGCATATACATGTGTGTGTGTGTGTGTGTGTGTGTGTGTGTGTGTGTTAGAAGAGCAAATCAGGGGCAGCGTACTGTGTTCAATCAATGATACCCCATCTCTCCCTCCCCCAAAGTAGGTTAAACAGGCATTGACTCTTGCTATGACCTTCAGCTTCACTAGCAGAGAGGGGTTAAAAATTGGAGGCTCGACTTGGCTTGGTATGGATGGTTGATGAGACTTGAGACTCCTGTATGGGCTTTCACATTCAGCAGAGTGCAGGCTTCGTGCTTCTGAGGCACGCACTCTACTAACTGTGCTATAGCCCAGCCTCTGGTCTTATGTTACTTTTTATTTTTATTTTATTTTATGTGTATGAATGTTTTTATTTGCAGGTATGACTGTATACCACTTGGTCCCCACGAGGCCAGAAGAGAGCCTCAGATCTCCTGGAACTGAAGTTATGGGCAGTTGTGAGCTATCACATGATAGCTGGGTGCTGGGAATGAAACCCAGGTGAGAAGTCCGCACTCTTTCTTAACAGCTGAACTATCTCCCCAGCCCCTGGTTTTAGGTTCTTTAAGCTCTGATCAAATTCAAAGGTTCAGTTCCTGGTCTATTTGTGTTAAAGCTTATCATCAGGTGCTCAAATGAAAAAGGAAGAAAGGGAGGAAAGAGGGGGAAAAAAAAACCCAGAGAACTATGTATTTCCCTTAATACGCAAATAATTCTCACTTCCTCTGGAAAACTCCACAGTAGAATAAGTCATGAGGTCAACCTAAACTCACCTACATTTCAATTCAAAAACCGTGAATTCTGGGCCGGTAAGTCGGCTCAGCCTGAGAGCGAGAGTTCAGTCCCTGGAGCCTCCATGAAGGCGAAAGGAGAAACCCAATTGCACACACCTGTCCTTTGACCTCCATGCGATTGCCAGGACAAACTACACCCCCTCCCATCATTCGCACACCAGGGAACAGTAAGCTAAAATAAATAAAATGCTCTTTTAAATCCTAAGATCGTTTTCAGTGTCACAAGAAGTAACTATTGACTTGTGACGATTTTAATTTTTAATTATGTGTGTGTGCGTGTCTGAGGAGGCCAGAACTGAATCACCAGGAGCTGGCATTACAGCTTGCTGTGAGCCACCCAACCTGGGTGCTGAGAACTGACCTCGTGTCCTCTGGAAGAGCCACACATGTTCTTACCCACTGAGCCATCTCTCGAGCCCCTACTTGTGGTTATTAAATAATGCCCTGAGCCCACGTGACCCCCCACAAATGGATTTTCAGGGCTTCAACCCTCTGATTTTTGTCTGTGGAGTGGCTGTTAAAACAGCCACGGGTTCTTATTGTCTTAAAGTGAGACTTTAACTAAATGTGACGAATTGCTCTCTGAATGCTTCCACCTGTCAACAAAATAGAGGAAAAACAGGAGAGGAACTCAACGAGCATTCAGGTGAGCCTGTCTCAATGGCCAAGATCCTGCCCACTTCCCTACCATATATAAAAATCTTATGTATAACCACCATTCGGAAAACAAAGGGGAAGACAGTCCTGAAAGCAGGCTTTGAGAGGACAGATACCCTCCCTCTTAGGACATGGATACTGGGTGTGGCTTACTGGGTAGAGTCCCAGTAGGAAAGAGAAAAAAAGTTGGCAGGGCAGCATCTCTTCTTGACTCTCGCTGAATTGCAAATCACACACCTGAGTCTCAAGTCTGGTCACCCACCCACAGTGTCCCGAGACTGTGGCTCCCACACTCCAGCCTCTACTGCCAACGTAGCTCAAGGTCACAGGTAGAACTAGTGCCTATTTAACTTACTATTTGGGGACATGGGGGTGGGGTGCCAGGGACTGAACCCAAGACAGAACGTACTCTCCTAGATCATATGTATATTTTAAAAAGACATTTTATTAATTTTTAAAAGAAATCTAGCCCTAAATATCTGCTTCGATGCCGACAGAGTAAGCATTATGTAAATATTTGCATCAATTTAAACACTGAACTGCTGTGTAGAGAATTCCAGAGGCCAAAAAGGGAAACAGAGAGAGCAACAAGGAACATTCTACATTATTCTAGGAGGAATACCCTAGGAACTGAGCGATGCTGAGCTGTAAGGCCAAACTGCATCTTTATAAGTAAAAATGGTGAGACAAGCTGATGCCCGGTGTGGGGGTGGAGAAGGCGTGATGTCAAGAAAAGAGTAGGCTAGCTGTTTCCACACACCACATGTCTTGGGCAAAGCTAAGACCCTCTGTCAATAGAGGGGCGAGGCTCCACTCTCTCTGAGGAGACAAGGTAGGTGGGGCTGGCCTGTGCTAGAGGTGACAGAGTTCCCAAGTCCATCGCCCCACAGCCAGCGTTGTACAGAGCCAAGTGACCAAGGTGTCAGGCTTTGAAGGTGAGAGAGCCAGGTGTGACCTGGGCAGTCAAAGGCCTTGCAGAATTTGGCCTTTGCTCAATCAACGGTAGCAGGTGAAAGGATAAAGCATGTCATCCTTATCCTTGATAAGGAACAGGGAGCAGCCATCTGCTTAGGGCTACGCACAGATGCACAGACTAGCCAAATTCTGCCAGGCTTAAGCACTAGGCGTGTAAAAATCTAAGGGATGGGGTGGAGAAAAGACCAGGATTATATATAAGCTTATACTAGAAAACAAAACAAAACAAAACAAAACACAGAAAACAAAGCCTGAGGCAGGACTGGTTTATCACTTAAGCTCTGAGAGGGTGGCACCATCCGACTTTTTAGCTTGGGTTCAACATACCAATAAAACCAGACAGAGCCTGCCATCCAGATAGGCATCAGAATAGAACTTGAGTCATAGGGTTACTTACGTAGTAAGTATATGAAAATGGTTAATAGGAAAACATAGCGAGCATTTCCTAAGTGCTCAGTCAGTTACATCTGAGTTCTTTGCTCTATGGGAAGCATGGCTCAGGCATTAGGAATACAGACTCTTATGAAGCTTGTATTCTAGCCCATGAGACACCATTTCGAGGCTTGACAGGGCTCCTCTACCTTCCTTAACCAGCTCTAGGATAAGGTCTTTGTTCCTTCTTCTTCATCTAGTGTGGGGATCAGAGAGACAAATGTCTGACCCAACAGTACCTCAGCTAGCACATGATATGCAGCTGAGGCCAGAGGGCCCCAGAATCTTCTAACTAAATGGTTCAGACACCCACGTAGCGATCTGACCTGTGCACAGTTGGAAGAATAATGGACCTGAGACTCAGAGCACAAGCATTTGGGGTCACTCCAAACCCAAGGAGATTTTGACATCTGTTCAAAGGAGCCGCAGGAACTTGGTAAAGGGCACTCCAGGGCCTCTGTGAGTCAAAGCAGAGAGGAAAAAGCCCACCCAAACTTTCCCACAGTACATTAGCGTTCCTTCCAAGTGGAGGCCATCATATGACTGGGACATGGTGACTGCCAGCTGTCAAACACTGAGCAGGCCATTTCCTGCAGAGCCACTGCTTTTTTAAAATCCCCTCTTAAGGTCTTTAAGAGCAAACCACAGCTATTCTCACTTCCCAGAAGCCTCTGCTGCTTACAGTGTAAGCATAGCTCCCCATGGAGAGGGTGGACTGGTATTTCAAACATGAGACATCAAAACGTGGATTAATAATTTACCAATGACTCTAAACAAACACTGTCCACAGTAGGGAAAACCACCCCTACTTTGAAACAAAGAGTAAGTCCAATTACCTCCATATTCTAGAAAGTAAACTGCAAAATACCTTCTCATACCTTCCCAGAACTCAATTGTTATTAACGCTGATGTTTCCAGGGTTCTTTTTTTTNTTAGCATTAATCATTCCCAGCTTTGGCCTTCTGCTTCAGCAGAGAGTTCATGGCATTCTGCATGTGGAGTTCTGTACTCTCTGCCCAGATAAATTAATACATATTCCAAAGTCTGGGGCCACGATCAATGAAAACCACAGCGAATTCCTAAGCAGTAATAGATATTCCACGTGGCTTGAAATGCTCGGAGGAGAATTTTCTTAAGGGCAAGAATCAAAGTGCTGTAATTGAAGATTTTAAAAATCAAAGCAGGCAGGCTTTCTGGGGTACCTAATGTTCAAGGCAAGGATCATTTAAGGTAAATGGCTCCGTGTCCTCCCTTTCTGGCGCTCTTTCCAGATTCCGGGTCAGACGCTAGCACCGACTTGGTGTTAGGTCAGTGCTTTCAAGTTAAACAGACAGTGCGGGGCAAAAGGTAGCAGAGGTGCATATTAAACAAGTACTTAAAAAAAGTAAACACTCTTAAAGAGGGCTGCCAGCCCTCTGCCTAAATCCTCCCCCAGACGCATGGTACAAGGAGAAACGGACATATACCTGGCCTCAGAAGACTTGCGGTCTTTTCACTACAGGCTCCCCAGCACTGGGATTGGAGGCAGTCGTACAGAGACTGCCCTGTTAGTCACAGTCACCTTTCTTTCCAACCCTCTGACTAAGACGAGAGAGTGGACATCTCTGAGCTTGGGGGAAAGCAGTCTCAGGTGGAATGTGAGGTTGAAAGGTGCGTGTTTGGGAGCCACAGAACTGCACAGTATTTGGGGATGAGAAGGGGCGAAGTGACGAGCGAAAGAGAAAGGATAGGACTGCAATTTCTAGGTGGGAGCATGACTGTCATGTGTCCATTTCATTGTTGATATCAGCCCCAAGTTATGTGCATTGGTATTTTGCTTGCATGTATGTCTACGTGAGGGTGTCAGATCTTAGAGTTACAGACATTTGTTAGCTGCCAAATTGTGGGTCCTGGGAATTGAACCCGGGTCCTCTGGAAGAGTAGTCAGTGCTCTTAACTGCAGAGCCATCTCACCAGGCCCCAAGTTGTTTCTTTTATTTGTTTGTTTGAGGTACTTGAACCAAAGGCCTTGTACATGATGGACAAACACTCTACGATCAAGTTACAACCCCAGCTGCCTTTTACACTAAAAAGTATTTTATTTTGTCTCTTGTGTATATGTGTGTGTGAGAGAGAGGCAGAGAGCACGCATGCATGCACGCACACACACACATGTGTGTGTGGATATGTGTGTTGGATCCCCTGCAGCAGGAGTTAGAGGTGCTGGTGAGCCATCCAGCATGGGTGCTGAGAGCAGAACTCAGCTCCTCTGTAAAAGCAATATGAGCTTTCAACTGCTAAACCATGGGTCTGACCCCTTCCTTTTACCTTTTATTTTGAGACAGAGTCTTACTAAGTTATGGAAGTTGTCCCTAACCCTGCGATCCTCCTGCCACAGTATCTTGGGTACACAGATGACAGGTCTGTGTCACTGTGTCCAGCTTTAAACTGTGTCTTAATACAAAGTTATATAGATATACCACTTTCCTACCTCAAACCAGTGAGCGCAAGAGAACTGAGTCCAAATTATCAATACTTCCCATCACTTCTGCCATCTCAGCTTTACTCGGGTTAGTGATGAGCACATTTGTATGGGATGCCAGCGGCAGCTCGACTCTGTGCACAAAGCTCCACCCGAAAGTCTGGTTCACTTGCTCGAGATCTTCCTTACGTTGCTTTTCTCTTTGCATCTAGGAGTTCTGTAATCCTGTAATTTCTCGGCTCGATCTCACTGCTTGCAGCTCTCTTTTATTATTGCAGGGTAGGAGTGATGTTCAAAAGACAAGAAAGGAAACGGAAAGGCTCGTTTTAAAATAAGGATAAGGTAAGGCTAATTCAAGCAGAATGCAGCCCAAAGCTCTCCTTTGTTAGCCTGGGATGCAGACATTAGACAGGAACTGACACACACGTAGAAATTAAGCGAAAAGCAGAAGCTGCCCTGCAATTTTGCAGAACGTCTGCTCTCTCACCCTTCTGTCTTCGGGGCCTTCAAACCCTACGGGAGAGTGCTCACCTAGCATACATAAAGCTCTGGATTCCATCCCAAGTACCATTTAAACTGCGTGTGGTGGTACATGCATATATATAGTCCTTGGGGTCTGGAGGCAGAAGGAGCATCAATTTAAGGTCATCCTTAGCTATACAGAATGATCCAGGCAAGACTGGCCACTAAGACTCTTTTCAAAAACAAAACAAAAACTGAAAGCTGAAGCAGATTGAGACAGCATCTCTGACTGGCCCAGGAGGAACAGTGTTCTCAGAGAGGTTAAATCAGCTTGCAAAGACCCAGGCAAAGGAGAAGAATTCAAAGTCTTCTAGTTGCTGCCACATCCTTGTGAGATAAAAGTGTATGACCAGATTAATATGTCCAACAGTGCAGCTAATTTTTATTTTTTTATTTTTTGGTTTTATTTTTTGTTTCTCTGTGTAACAGTCCTAGCACTCCTGGAACTCGCTTTGTAGCCCAGGCTGGCCTCAAACTCACTGAGAGTCACCTGCCTCTGCTTCCCGAGTGCTGGGATTAAAGGTGTATGCCACCACCACCTGGTCAATGCAGCCAATTTAATGGAAATAAATTCTAGGTTTTCTATAGCATTGATAAAAGCATTTACCATCTCAAAGTTATAAGTAAACCCAGATCACAAGTTGATTTAGAGAAGAAAGTGTAAGCCGCAGAGCCTAGGACTTCCAGTATATGGTGGTCACAGGAGGGGACATGCATGCTGATGCAACACAGACCAACCTGAACAGCAGTGGCAGCCTTATGAAAGTCAGAGCATCCTCCAATAAATCTGCACAAGGATCACTGACCAGTCCAATGACAAATCCACACACACCAATTGACCTTTGCGCTACCACAGAACAGGAGAGAGCTACGGAATGAATAATTCTGCTAGCTTTTTCTTAGATGGG
The DNA here is from genome assembly GCA_001685095.1 of Ellobius talpinus. Classification (NCBI taxonomy): domain Eukaryota; kingdom Metazoa; phylum Chordata; class Mammalia; order Rodentia; family Cricetidae; genus Ellobius; species Ellobius talpinus. The sequence goes on from LOJH01003693.1 coordinate 35,804, forward strand.
ACTGATTTCATTGTCACATACAGCCCCAGTGTTTTATTCTTTTTGAAGTCCCAGGGATGAAATCCTAGGACCATGTACATGCTAGCAAGCTCTCTATCACAAAGAACACCCTTAATCCCCTATGTTGTTATGTACTTATTTGTGTGCAAAGGTATGCTTGTACATGTGGCCAAAGGACTTCAGGTCTCGTCCACCTTATTTTCTGAGAAAGGTCTCTCATCCTTTGGGCTAGAAGGGCTGGACAGCGACCCTCGGGGATCCACCTGCCTCTGCCTCCTCAGGGCTGGGGTGACAAGCGTGAGCCACCATACCTGTTTTTTTCTCATGGCTTCCAGGGAGTAGAATTCAGGACGTCATATTTGTAGGCCAGCATTATTGACAGCTACATTCCAGGCTTATGCTGGGTCTTAAGCAGGTGTCTATGATGTGTAAAGAAGCCTAACAGCCCCTCATCCCTCCCATCACCCCCAGAAAGAAGCGTGGAGGTAAACTTGATGGGACATGAACTGTGAGTTTGACCTTGTTTTCTCCGAGGTCTTGGAGGGTCTAACTGTCTGTGGTGACCTTACAAGGAACTCTCACAAGTACAACCTAAGAACAATCCACCAACAAGTGCCACGTGTCTAAAAATTCTGAGATCTCCTCTCTGAATCCATGTGTTGCTTTTTAAGCTTCTACTTTAACTATCCTATCTCATTGCTACAACTTTCTACATAATCCGCGAATTTGCCAATCTCCTACACCACTGTGAACAGGTCTCCGAATCACCTCTTCTCCCAGAATCACCTCTTCTCCCAGAGGGGGAAGGTTATCTGAGCAAACTGATTTCCATTTTCTTCTCGTTCTCCTGCCTTGCTTTCAGCTTCTAGGTTTTCTCCCCTGTCCCACACTATGTTTACACTGGAAAGAGAAAGTTTAGTAAATTCTTCTTAAGCTTCAACAGCTAGGTAAACACTTTGGAATCAGTGAACCCTCCCAGACATGTGCCCAGTAAGAGGGAAGCGTGTGACAGGCCAGTGACTTCCTGACTGAATAGACCAATTACCCCTGTCAGGAAATGCTGTGGTGGAGGATATTGAAAAAAAAAGCACAAAAGCACAGTGGGGAGAGGGACCCTGGGTTTGGAGAGGGACCTGGGGTTGGAGATGGTTCAGGCAGCTGAGTGTATGCTGCTCTTGCAAAGAACCTGAATTCAATTCCCAGCATCCAACCAACCACCTGGGACACCAGCTCCAAGAGAGTTAATGTCATCTTGTCATCTTCTGGTCTCTGTAGGCACCTGGACATGGACACACACACATACACATGCACACACACCTAACTCTCAAATTCTTATGTGCTTATAAGAAATTAATATGTTTTCATTTGGGATTCAATAATTATTCCCAAATATGCCTTATTTCTATAATTCTTTACCCTTTTTTCTGCCCTTGATAAACACGTGAATAGGCAAAACCTTTCTGGAAGTCAATCATATAGTTCATGGTCAAGTGAAGAACACTTCAGAGCCAGCAGCCATGCATGCATGAGTTCACTTGACAGGAATAGAAGTGCAGGTGTTTGGTGATATAACATCCAAGATACAGCAGAAGTGTAGAGCCTGGCTGGAGATGGCCACCCTTAGTCCCCTGCCACATCATGAACGTCACGACAGAAGACAAACATCTGCCATGATTCTATGATTTTTACCAATATCCTTGCATTTCAAAATCCAACCCCCACGCCCAGTCAAATAAAAGCTCTCTTATACGCAAAGCAATTGATGGCGAGGACTGTCTGCTCTACTGGGGATCCCTGTGTGTGTGGAACACGCATGTGAACAACTGATGCTGAGGACCGTCTACTTTAGAAGGATCCCTGTGTGTGTGGTACACACATGTGAGCAACTGATGCTGAGGACTGTCTACTCTAGCAGGATCCCTGTGTGTGTGGTACACACATGTGAGCAACTGATGCTGAGGACCGTCTACTCTAGTGGGATCCCTGTGTGTGTGGTACACGCATGTGAGCATGCACAGAGGCAGAAGCCAGAGTAGAAGATGAAAATCTTCCATTAGAACTCTTCTGTCACGTTGACTTGAGAAAGGGTCTCTCACTGAACCTAAAGCTCACTGTGTAAGCCAGGCTAGCTGGCCAGTGAACTCCCAGGATCTGCCTGTCCCTGTGCCCCCAGTTGTGGAGCTACAGCTATCCATGCCTACTTTTTTATGTGGGTGCCTGGGTTTTGAATTCAGGTCCTTATGCTTATAGAACAAGTCCTCTAATCCACTCAGCCATCTCCCCAGTCTTGGGGGGGGGGTCTCATTTTATACCTGGGGTTTTTCTTAACTCGAACATCTAATGAATTCATTAACTCAAAAACAGTGACTGTTGGGCTGGAGAGATGGCTCAGAGGTTAAGAGCATTGCCTGCTCTTCCAA
>LOJH01003694.1:10043-38218 GCA_001685095.1 Ellobius talpinus
CACACACACACACACACACACACACACACACACACACACACACACACACTCTGGTTGTAGGACATAGAAATCAAGTTGTTCCTGAGCTTGAGGATTCCTTCTGGTGGCCAGCCCTCATAGTGCTGGAAGGGGCTTTGGGAACTGCCATAGGAGAAAAATCAACAATCTTTCTCGGCTGTGGTCTCTGCATGCTACACTACCAACCTGCCAGGCAAGCTGTGCCCACTAGTGCCATAGAGGTATGGTGGTTTGAAAGAAAATGGTTCCCAAAGGGAGCAGGCAGTATTAGGAGGTGTGGCTTCGTTGGGAGTAGTTTGGTCTTCTTGGAGTAAGTGGGCCACTGTGGAGGCAAACTTTGAGGTCTTGTGTATGCTCAAGCCACACCCAGTGTCTCAGACCACTTCCTGTTGCCTGTGAGTCAAGATGTAGAACGTAAGACCTCCTTCTCTGGCTCCATGTCTGCCTGCCTTGCTTCCCGCCACGATGATTATGGACTAAATCCCTGGAACTGTAAATGAACCACCTCAATTAAATGTTTTCTTTTATAAGAAAAAAGATTAAGTGTTTTCCTTTATAGGAGTTGTTGTGGTCATGGTGTTTCTTTACAGCAGTAGAAACCCTAAGACAACTGACAAGTCTGTTATGGAGGAAACCGAGTGTTTTCTGATTGGATCTGAGGCAGGGATGGTGGTAAGCCCTAGCAGAGAAGCTACTGCTGATGTCCTGCTAAATGGACACGATGTGACCAAGGTGTTTTCCAAGTATTTATATCCACACCTATCGATTAATACCTCGGTCAGTTACTGCAGAGGCTCATAACCATGAGAGTGCTGAGAACAGGTGACCGTTGCCTGTGTAAATGGGACATCTATATTGCTTTCCCCAAGGTCAGAGGAACATTGTGGAGGAGGGTGGGAAGACTCTGAGAGCCTGGGGAGGGGTGGACCACTGCACAGTGATGTCTTTCAGGCACGACAAGGCTGATGGGCTCATAAACTCACAGCAGGTGCAGTTACCTGCACAAGATTGGGCCAACATCCTGCCATAGAGTGGGGAGGGGCTGTGAAGCTGGACCCCTCCCCCACACCAGAGGATTTCTGGGCAGTTAATGAGGGGCTGTGGACTGTGGAAGGAAAAACGTTTTCTTCAGATACTGGTAAGTTGTTTGTGCTTCTGTAAACAACCCTTCCCATAAGGTCCTACGAGCAATTCTAACTAATTGTTTTCCTCCCTCTTAAAGTAGAAGGATAGCTAGTTAGCTAAAGGAAAATGAGCAGGGGTGGAAAGGGGACAAGAGAGGGTCATAGAGGGAGAATAACATGGAAAAAATTATATACATGCATGGAAATGTCATATAAAACCATTATTGTGTATAATTAATAAAGGCTAATGAAAAAATACATTTAAAAAAGCATCGTCAGAATATCAGAGCAGAGGGAACTAGTTCAAAATTCTGTTCTGTCACCTACCTAGCTCAGGCAGGGCAAGCCAATCTTAAGTTCAACTTTTCATTTATAAAGTAGGGCTAACTGTCCTTCCTGGCATGGTGTAAACACAGGACAGCAGTGCAAGCTGGGAGTGGAGTGACCAACAGAAATGAGTGTTGATGTCGCCTTCCAGTTTCATCCTGATGTTAGGATAGTTTGTTTTATAGCTGAATCTGTGGTAGATTCCATCACTATTTTAAAGGAAAAACAGCATAATGACTTTGAAACCAATTTCTATGACCATGGACTGCTATTAAAAAAAGCATATTCCGTGGGTCTTTTGGGGTGGGGCGGTAGGTTTTTTTTAATAAGGACACTAGAAATGCCAGGTAAGGTGTACGGTAGAGAGTGATTACGGCAGCAGCCACCCTCACATCTATATTCTACTCTGCTCTTCTCAGGGCTAAAAAGCTGTTTATCTCAACCGTGAGTGAAATTCCATCACCAGAGCAAACCGAGAAATGCCTAAAATCTTAATGCACACCTTCGCTTGAGTCGGCCCTCTGAATCCAGACAGTGAAAGGGAGCCTTGAGAATAAACAGCCAGGAATGTCTTCCTATCCACACAGAGGCTATTGAAAATGCTGAGTTCCCCATTCAGAGGATCTTTTCCAGTCATTTCTAAGAGTGGAACTCACCCTGAAGCTGTTTCACTGATTTTTCAGCCAAGGCAGGGAACACCCTCACAGGCCTTCTGAAAATCAACTTTTGCCAAGCCTAGTGTGTATATGTGTGTCTCCCTCTCTGTGTTTGGGTGTTTGTTTCTCTTTGTGTGTGTGTGTGTGTGTGTGTGTGCGCGCGCGCGCGTGCGCGCGCGTGTGCGNCCCCCCAGTCATCTTAGGGCTGAGAAATAAAGACGTGGGAAGTGGATTTATCACTGGAACTTGCTTTTCTGCCTGCATAGTGGCTCTCAGGGGAGCCTTAACAAGGTGCTGATGAGTCTGAGTCCCTTCCCTGCCCCCCAAACAGTTCTGGAAACACTAATTTACAACTGTTATATCCCCTTCACCCTCAGGATCAGTGAGACCTCCCCTCCTCCACGCACCTCTGGGCGCTATAGGGATGCGAGTGTAGGGAGGAGTAGTATGGACAGATTGATAGTCTTGGGACCACATCACTCTTCATACATCCCAGATATCTTGTCAATTATTTCTCACCCAGAAGCACTGCAGGGAAAATCAAGAGGAACCTGGAAAACGAAAGGTTACAAATTCCAATCCAGTTCCATCTCTGGTAGCTTTGGAATTCAGTGCCAGCTCGGTAGAGACATCTGGAGAACAGGTGCCCTTGGCTTTTGCAATCCTGGGGTGTCTTCCCAGAGTCACCACAGCAGGTGGAAAGGGCTGTGTGACTGTAAACACAATGCTCCTAAAAAAAAAAAGTTTGCTTAATGTTCCGGAGTTTGATAGGTTTGAAACACTCACTTTTCTCTCAGTCAACCCCTCAGTGAGGCATTTTTTTTACAGTCCTAGAGGAGACCAAAAATGGGTGTTTGAGAAGATGGCAAATGCCACTAGTTAAATATAACCCGACATGGCACCTTAGAATGGCTGGCAGACAGAATGTGGGGGTGCAGGCTCTGCTGCCAGGCAGTGATTCAACCTTTCCCAGCCTATTTCCCCATTTCATGAGTGAGACTTTGCATCGACTGTAATGCTTGCTGTGGGGATTAAATTAGGTCGTCTACATTGTATGTTTCCAGTGGCCAGGCTTCAGGAAGCTGCCCATCTCTTAATGTAGGTCTGGGTGAAGCAGACTATGCTGGCTAGTTTTACGTTAATTTGACACAAGCTGGTGTCATCAATCGAGAAAATGCCTCCATAAGCTTGGACTGTTCCCAAGCCTATAGGGCATTTTCTTAGTGATTGATGTGGAAGGGTACAGTTTATTGTGGGTGGGGCCACCTGTGGGCTGGTGGTCCTGGGTTCTATAAGAAAGCAGGTTGAGCAAGCCAACAAGTAGTACTCCTCATGGCCTTGGCATCAGCTCCTGCCTCCAGGTTCCTGCTCTGCTTGAGTTCCTGCCCTCACTGCTTTTGATGCCGAACTGGAAGGGTAAATGAAATAAACCTTTTCACCTCAACTTGCTTTTGGGTATGGTGTTTCATCACAGCAATAGAAACTACCTAGGACACTGGTACTTTTTCAGTTCTGTGCTGTAATATCTGGTACCTCTGGAAGGTGGTGCGGAAAGTGTCACGTGACCCTCTTTTTCCTGATCCCAATATTTCCCATGATTCCCTTCCTTCATTCCCTCAAAGAAATGCCAGTCCAGCAACTGTGGATCCATCTGTCTGTGGGGCAGACATGTGTGCATGTAGTAGCAGCTGGCTATACACAAGATGAGAGAAAAACCCTGCTTTCCAGCTGCCCGTGTTCTGGTGGGAAGGGCAGAGAGCAGGCACACATGGACATGCCAGGGAGCAGGGGGTACTGAGAAGATGATGGGTCAGGAGGAGGGGGATGGGATCTGAGCCGGTAGTGAAGCGTGAGTGGAAGGCAGAGCCGGGTCACGTAGAATGTTCTGGAACATCAAACCTATGGTGGAAAAGTGGGTGTGACAGGGAATTGTGGCATGAGGTGATGGGAGAGGGGCACAGTCTAGGACTTAGGAATCTCATGGACATGGACTCTGTTCAAAATGTACGCAAGGATTTTTTTAATTTAGAAAGATTTTAAAATCTCTTGCTATTAAATTCTCCATGTTAAAAACATTACTTCAGTTTTTTCTAGACTTTTAAAGCAGACATAATTTGTCAGAAGTTAAAAATGAAATTTTTTTCTGTTGAATAATATCACATTTAACTTAATGATTATGAAACTTGAATAGCAAGAATTGAAGTTGCTGGGGAAGGATCACACTTTTTTGTGGGTCCCAAAGTAGCTGCGAGTTCTAAAATAGACCTCTTATAAGTTTTTTTAATAAAACTCTCATTTCAAAATATTTTGCAAAGTATACAATTTTATTTCTTCTCAGCAGTTTTCTATCATTTAGAAACCTAGCAGACGTCTAGAAAGGTCAGTGGAAGTAGTTTTGTCTTCAGAAACCAGAGTTCACACCAGGAAGATGAATCCTGAAGCCTGTTCCCTGTGCAGAAGTCAGAGGGGACGATTTGAAGCCAGTACTTGGCAGGTGTGGTTGGTGTGTGGCTGAAAGGTGTGTGGAAGGAATGACAGACAGGCGAGCAAGCTACTCTACTTCAGCCCAGGCGCAACACAAGAAAACCCGCAAAAAGAAAGTCTTGGATTTTGAAGCCAGAAGAGCTTGACCTCAGATGTCAGACTAGGGGTAGCTATGGGTGCAAAGTAGGGGAGAGATGGGGCGAGGGCACAGATACCAAAGCTTCCCCTTTTTGGTCAGAGATTGGTTATTGCTAGATTGACCAGAGACTGGTGAGCAGTGAGATAAAGAATGTTAGGTGATGTGCAAACATCTCTTATGGGCAGCTAGTCCCCAGGGTCAACAGTATGGGGGCGAGTGATAAGATTCTAGCAAAACAAGTGACTTTAGCTCTGGGAATGCTAATGACTGTGCTTTTGGGAAGCTGTCACCATTTAACCAAAACAGAGGGACTTTACAAAATGCCATGTCCATGGCTAAAAGTGGTAGGGAATTGTTTTCATTCCTGTTTGTGGATAAGGTTATAGAGGCCGCTGATGGGGAGCAAGCAATAGCGGTCCTTAGGTCAAGAAACCATGGTGGCTTAGACTAGTATAGCGTGAGCAGCAAAGGTAGGAAACGGATGGAGTCAGGAGTTTTTCAGGAGGCTAGGTCAAAACCTAGAGAAACACTGATAATCTTGGCACCCAGGTAATGCATCAGTGATTCTGCCTGGATGTTTTCCTGCCAGCTATGCCTGTCTGTGAGCCCCATCTCTGTTCACCTTCTGAACTCTCCCTTCTGTGTGTTCTGCATGAAAGCTGGGCAAAGCAGAGCAGCAGCTGGCACTATTTTTAGACCTTTAAATTGACAGCCTCCTGAATGCCCAGACTTGTGCCTGTCCTTTTAAGGACTGTGGAAAAACTTCTGGAGTGATTATCACGCTGATGTTCATCATGATGGTCCTGGGGAGAACACCATTATGCTTACCTGATCAGAGAAATTCCCTTTGCACTCTCCCCAGGCTTTCTCATGGGACTCTGTTTCCCAGAATAGCACAGTGGTATCTCAAAACAGGGTTGTTAGAAGCTCTGTGTTCAGAATCTCGTATGCATTGAACATGCTGCCTAACATCTTGAAAGCTAATTTTCTATGTGTGAAAAATGGGAAACCACTTTCTAGGGCACTTAGGGAGCTTCCAGAAGGCTTTGTGTGAGATCTGGCAGATGTATAGGCAATTGAAAGTGAATTAGCTCGTACAGCTATTGTCATTCCTACTATTGTTTTTATTGACTTGAGGAAGTCTTGCGCCTATTAAAATGCAATGCTGTGCACGGGTCCTGATGGCTTGCCTTCTTCAGATGCTCAGAGACTCAAGAAGTATTAAGGACCTTAAAAGGCATGTAAGTGTGATGGAAGCTTGATATGTTCCATGATGCTCTTTGGGATACCCATTTGTTTTTCCTATGCTCAAAGGATTTCCAATCCTGGAATGTTCTATTCTGTATCCCATACTTTACTCACAGATGCAGACACTCCTCTTGACGGGCAATCTCATCTTCTTGAGATATTTGAAGGGCACTGCCTCATGAGAGTTTGTGACTGGTTATCACGAATAAGAAAATTCTTTCACATATTGAACTTCTGCTGATTTCATTCAGCCTCTATTACTTTCATACTTTTGGCTTATTAAGTCAAAGGAATGCTAGTTTTTTTTGGTTTTCCTCTCCTTTTTCCCCTCTTTCTCCTTCCTCCTCTTCCCCCTTTCTCTCTGGTAGAGAGGAAAGGAGGTAGCAACTCAAAGTAAAAAGCAACTTTCCTTGACTTTGGGTTCATGGGTGTATTGAATTCTTGTTGTGTCTGATATGTGAATCACTGGTATGAGCAGAAACTTTGGCCAGTGGTACCCTTCCTGCACTCTGCAAGTTTGACTTTATCTATATTTGTTTCTTATTAGATACAACCTAGAATTCATTTCCTATAGGAGATGGAAGACCTTATTTTCGGGATTCTCTTTGAGAGGTAGGGTCAGGGAAAGGGACCTTGCAGCAAAAGTAGGAGCCTGAGCCAATCACTGCAAAGGAGGTATTAAGTCTGGCCCTAATGTGGTAGTAGTTACTTAAGTTACTTCCCTGGACAGAGGCTCTTATGATAGAGCTTAATGACTCTGTTACCAGCTTCACAGATGCCATTCTATCTATCAGGTGGCCAGTCTGATCAGGGCAGGGAAACAGAGGGCAGGGTTTGCGTCAGTGGGTGCTGATGGACTCGTAAATTAAGAAAATAGTTTTCCATGCTGTGATGGCTAATATTGATTTGTCACCCTGACAGGATCTAGAATCACCTCGGAGAAAATCCCCAGGTCATGCCTAAGAGGAATTATTCAGTTAGGTTGACTGAGGTAGAAGTATCTACACTAACTACAGGCGGCACCATCCCGTAGACTGGGGTCCTGGACTAACTGAAGAGGAAGTGAGTGGAAAACCAGCATTCATCTCTGCTTCCTGACTGTGGTTGTCATGTGACCAAATTCCTGCTCCATGGTTCTCCCTGCTGTGGTGAACTGTGTCCTGGAACAGTGAGACAAACTAAGACCTTCCAAAGGGGGAGAAAAGGAAGATTTCTACTGAGTTCAGGGAGGAAATTATGGGCTGTGGATTGGGACATTCTGTGCTTGGCAAAGTCTTGAAACCATAGAAAAACCTGCTGTGGCTTTCAGATTGACTGAAAAATATTTTATTTCTCCCACATGGCTGTCTAGATTCAGATTCAAATCATTCTTGTGGTAGCATTTTGGTCAGAAAATGTGTATTTCCGATCTCAACTTAATTCCATTAAAATTATTTTTATTGTGTATTTGTGGAGGTACCCACAGAGTCCTGAAGAAGGTGTTATAGGATTCTCAGAAGCTGGAGTTACAGGTGCTTGTGAGCCACCCCATGTGGGTGCTGAGAACTGAACTCAAGTCCTCTGGAAGAGCAAGCAAATCGCTGAGCTCTAGGCTCTGTCTTTGCCTTTTAAAGTGGGGATAAACAGTATCTATGGCATTAACTTGTGACCATGTGATGAGATCTGACATGTAGCTACTGTTTATTGAGCATTTAATATTAGCGAGATATGGTCTGATAGAACTAGGAACAGTACATTGTGTTTTTACAGAGAGTTGATTGCACTAAAGTAGGTTCCTTTTATTTCATTAGCAGCATAAGGGTAAAACCAATAAAAGTTCAAGCTGCGACTTCTAGGGGAGTCTATTTAGAATGGAAGTTTTATCTTCGCTTTCATTTTTTTTTCTGGACCCGAATCAGTATTCTCTAAACTGACCCCACACCTCAAGGCGCCCAGGGCTCTCGCATGCATTCATCTTTGCTCATTGTTTGGACATCAGAAGATCTGCCTGGAGCTGATTGTAGAGACCTAAATTCAAAACCCGTCTGCCTATAAGGTCGAGAAAGATGGATGACTTCCATCCCCCGAATCTGTTATTAGAGAGGAAGTGTACTAACCTATCAAGTGAACGGAGGGACGGGAGAGAGGTGTGTCCCACTGGGAGAGGGAGGATGCAGCTTCAGAGAGGAGTCCTGAAGGATTGGTTTGTACCGGTAAACAAAGATCTGAGCCTGGGGCGCTCTGGCTGTAGGAAACTTAGCTCAGATGTTCAATGACTCACACAGTTGCTGTTCAGTTTGAGTCCATGACATTTGTACAGTTGATGGGATTTTATGAGACATTTTATAGCACTTCCCTGCCACTGTTTAGAGAAATAACCTCATGAGAGCCAACCTTCTTTCTTGTTCCATTTTATGAGATGGTTCCTTGCAAAAAAAATAGCTCTTTGAGCTGGGAGCATAGCTCCGTGGTATAGTGTCTGCCTAGTGTGTGTCGTGTGTGTGATCACTCCCCCCACCCTCACCCCGGGGACGAGCAGTTTGATCTCCAAAGCTGCAAGAAAAATGAGGTGGTTTATGTTAGTTTCTGAGTTTCCCTACATACTCAGTTCCCCTAGCATTCTACAGATACAGGCCAGCCTCAGGCAGCAGGGGCCTTTGCCTCTGGTTTTCAGAAGGGGCTGCATAGTTGAAGGGATTCCCTGGTTTTTTTGGAATAGGAATCAAGGCTGACAGAGATGGATTGTCCTGGAATACTCACATATTCTTGAGGTCTGCCTTTTTGTTTCTGAATTCTTCCTGGGCTGTTAAGCGTTTAGGAGCAAGACATTTAATTTGCATCCTGTCTTTCTGCTGTCTCAACTGTTATCTTGGGCAAGCTACGAATGCTCCTGAGCCTGCCTTCCCACCTGTAGAATGACTAGCAGCATTGTTTTATAGGTTTGCTGGGATGGTTTTTGCGGCATTTAGCAGTGCCTAGCACAGAGTAAACCCTTCAGAATTGGTACTGAATGTTGATAATGACAGCTGCCTCATCTCTTCCTTGCCTCCGTGTAGTGGTTGGTCTCTTTCTCTCGTACTGTATAATTTCTGTCTGCAGATCAAGATGTGGAACTCTCAGTTCCTTCTCCAGTACCATGTCTATCTGCACACCACCATGCAAGAAGCCAAGATGATAATAGACTAAACCTCAGAAAATGTAAGCAAGCCCCTGTTGAATGTTTTCCTTTATAAGAGTTGCCATGTGTCATGGTGTCTCTTCACAGCAATAACTAAAATCCTAAGACAAAAGCTGGTACCAGGGACTGGCATATTACAGTGATAGGCCCGGCTATGCTTTTGTTTGGAGGACTGTGGACTTTTGGATTTTGGATTAGCAAAGCAGTTGAATGCTTTAAGTGCTGCTTAATGGGCCATCGTAGGAACATGGAAAACAGTGGTGCTCAGGGTGATTTGAACTGTGGGGGGCCTGGCTCAAGAGGTTTCAGAGGAGAAGAATTTTAGTATGTGGCCCACAGACTGTTCTTGTGATATTTTGGCAAAGAATACGGTGGCTTTTGCCCTTGTCTGAAAAGTCTGCCTGAGGCTAAAGTAAAGAGTTTTGGATTAATTCTATTGGCAGAGGAAATCTCAAACCAGCCTAGTATTGACTGTCGTGTGGTTATTAGTGTTTACTCTTATGAATATCTACAATGAAAAGAAGCAAACCAGTAAGCAGCCCCCCTCCATGGCCTCTGCATCAACTTCTGCGTCTAGGATCCTGCCCTGTTTGAGTTCCTGTCCAGACTGTATTTAGTGGTGAACAGCAATAGGGAAGTGTGAGCCAAATAAACCCTTTCCTCTCCAACTTTCTTTTTGGCCATTGTGTATCATTGCATCAACAACCCCATGACACGGCTCTACCCTCCTTACAATTCCCTCATTACCAAGTGGAGCACATTTCTCAAGTTCACTGACTTTGGACATCAACTTTAAAGCCCCTTATCTATTTTCTTTCTGGGTTTCTTTGAAAATAATATATAATTTGTAGGAACCTTGCCTTTCATAGAGAGAGTTCTGTTCCAGAGCCACTGCCCATGTGTCTTGCACTTCTGCTGGCCCCTCTGCTGTTACTTTGTGTGGTCCCCTCCTCTATGCGCCCCTTCATATGAGGGTCCTCGGCTCAGCCAACATGTTTATGCTACAGGCTCCTGTGTAATCCCTACTGCAGAGGCCACCACAAGCTAATGCCCAATTCTCTGTCAGGTCAAGTGACATCTTGGCGATAGCCATTTTGATTTCCATACCTAGAGTTCTATCCCCACCTCGGTCTGACTCACTTGACTCCTCACACATCCAAGATTCCCTTCTCCATACCTCCCTGCTTCCTCATTCTCCACCTCATTCCAAAGTCTTCGCTTAGCAACATAGCTGTCAGCCAAAGCATTTTGGTTAGCTTCTCTTTTGTTGCTCACGCAAAACCAGTCTTTCAATTGTATTGGCTTTTACCTTTTCCATTTCCCCCTTTATTCCTAGTTCAGGGTTTATCATTTCCTTCTCCTGGGCCCCTGATGTGCGGCAGTTTCCTCTGAGTACGAGACATTCTATCCTGTGGGGAAGTTCATTAAGACAGAAAGCAAAGAACTCATATTATTGCTCCTCCCTCTCTATGACTGGAGTTCAGCCCAGGGCTTAGCTATGGGTCTCTGCATCTACTTCCATCAGTTACTTGATGAAGGTTCTATGATAATAATTTATGTAGTAGTCAGACAATCAATCTGATTTCAGGGGAAGACCAGTTCAATTACCTGGAGGAGAAATTTTAAGAAGACAAAACAGTTCACAGTATTAAATCTTGTTGTTAATGATAATATATGGTAAATAAATTCAGTGTGCCCACCTGTGCCAACTAACATCAAGAACTTCAGCCTGGGTTCAAGTAGATCCATTAGTTTGGGAAGATGGGAGAGTAAAAAATAACATCCATATGATGCAATAAAATGGACCTTCAGAGTTCATAAGATGTAGTTTCTAGCCCCACCTTGGAAGAAGTCTCTTTGTAGCTGTGGGTAATCGGCACTATCTTTTTGGTCATGAAAGTGTCTGAGTTGAAACGTCTCCAAAAACAATAATCTGCAATTATCGCTCCTCGCCCAGGCGGTTATGTTGTAGCGAGCACATAAAAAGACAGTCATAACAGTCTTATGTAGAGTCATATAATCTTACTATCAACCAACCCAATGAGATTTAATTTGTAAATGGAGCCTCAGTCCCGATGTAAAAGATAATAAAAGCTTTACAGCCTCTGTTTTCAGGCTCTGTCCCTAAGCTATCGGGAAGCATCCTCCATAGTTACAGGGAAGATAATGAATTCAGACAGGATCCTCCAAGGGTCTGTTAATGTGGTGTTGAGACCATTTGGGCATGTAGTGTGTGTGCATACATGTGTGTAGTGTCGTGGCAGGAAGAATTTGTTTCATGCTGGAGAATGAGGGGAAGCTGTAATCACTGTTCATGCTGGATGGTCCCCAGAGTCTCTCCTGGGACACACGAGAGTGATGGAGTGGGTTAACCATCCCTGTGCTGGCCGTAGGGAAGAGCTGCTCAGAGCCAAGTTCCACCCCTGCGATGGGACACACTTTCTGTACCTGAGGAAAGTCAGGTTGCTTTGGAAGTTTCTTCCTCTGTGACAGACAAACAGCTACAGTGACATTTTTCTAATTACCAATAAATGTGTTCATCTTAGCATTTCAGGGCACTCTGTCACCAACAACCATCATAAATGAACGAATAAAAACTTCTGCCTGTTTAAAAAGAACATAAAATGTGAAACTATGCCTCTCAACAGGGTAGGACATGAGGGGACGGAAAGTGGAGCTGCCATTCATTAAGTGTTCCACTGACAAGAGGACACAACTCTGGTCTCCCGCCCCTGCCCTCCTCCTGTGAGAATCCGAGAGACGTGATTACACCATTGCATGGTGTGTTTGTTCATGTCACTGGGGATGCGAACCTGGGGCTTTGTGCACACGAGGCAACCACTTTATCCCTGAGCCACGTCTTTAGATAAATCATCATACCACTTTTGTATTATTGTCTTGTGTGTGCGTGTGCATGTGTACGCATGTGTGCGTGCGATATTGGGAATGAACCCAAAGTTTTGTGCATGCTGGGCAAGTGGTAGGCCACTGAGCTGTGCTCTAGCCCGTCAGTGTGTTTACTAGCAGATCTGTGTTGTATGTAATAGAACCCAGTTTGTTTCATTGAGGAATGGGTTGTGTTTAACATGCAGTTGTACTCATTTGTTGCTTTCTGACTGTTCATAAGCAACTTGTGTTTGGGGTTGGAAACCAATGGCTTAGAGGAAATATGACTTCTGGTTGTGCCATAACCAGAGAATCAGAGGTAAGAAAGCTATACCGGGGGAAATTCAGGGTTTTTATTTTTTCAATTTTTCAATTTTTTATTGGTGTGACTTGAATATATAGAACAAAATCCAGCATTCACCCTTCACCATCCTTATCAATCTATCACCGACCTCCTCTCTAATTTACAATCTTCCGTTCCTTTCATTGCACTCAGAAAGTCCCCTCTGCACCGTGGACACAGGCAAATGAGCATTCCAGTCGTTTCCCCTGCCCGCCTTGCCCTGCCAGGCGGCTGCTCAGCCCCAAGAGATTTCCTTAGGGAACTGGCCTGCTTTCCCTTAAGAATGTCCCAGGCAAGGTTTGTCTCCCCTTTTTTTGAGAATAATCACTCTTGTCGCCCCCATAGCCTTGTTATGGGGAATATTTAGTGCTGCAGCCAGGATGTGGGAGGGGGGAGCGATAACTCGGATGCGATAATACTGCTTCCTGCGTCAGTGAACACAGTATTGATTGTAGGCTGTCAACCTTTCTGCATGCTTTGCGGGGTCCCAGAAGGCTAACAGCTGCAGGGAGGGTAATGCATCAGGCCCGGGCACATGTGTTCTGTTAACCAACATGACTCTGAGCTTGCTTGCTTGCTCTTAATGCATCTTGGCTCACTGACTCTCAGATTTCCTTTTTAATCCCCTGAGTCCTCTGAGCAATCATTTGGTGCTGTTTGGATCTCCGTATGTTGAGTTCCCCTCACTCAGCATCCACTGTTTGTCTTGTGATCTTCCTGAGCGCGAGAGCTCGCACTGACTTCTGTGTGTGCTGATTCACTCAACAAACATTATTGAGCTTCTAAGATGTGCCAAACATCGTTCTGAGGATCAAAAGTGGACTAAGCAATGTCTCATTCGTATGGAGCTTAGAGAGATGGGAAAGGCCTTTCTGAGGAGGTGACAGTCCAGCTGAGGCCATTAGTGTATCCCCCAGGACTGGATAATAACTACTTGCTAAGTTAGATTGGAAGCTGGAATTCCTCAGGTTAGCTGCTCCCGGACTAGTTTCAGACAGGCCCCACGGGTGACCCCAAATGAGGCCAAGCATTATTTTCTCATTGTGTCCCTCACCTCTCAGGACTGTCTGTCCCTTGCCTCTTCTAGTCAGCTTCCTTGGAGCATGTTAAATTCCTTAAATACCCATATGTTGTTTTGCCTGCACATTCTACCCTGAGGCCTGAAATATTTTCTCTTCACCTGGACGACTTACTCCCATTTGTCTTTTAGGTTTCACCTGAGGAATTGCCTCCTGTGCAGTTCCTCTCTTTGTTTGAGGTGGTCCTGTGTGCCCTCCGTACCTGTTCTGCCCAGCAGGGCAGGTGTGGTTCTTTGTAGTTCTAATCAAGACATACGAATACATGTTCACACAGTGCCTCTGTGGGCCAGGCACCTTTCTGTGAGCTTGGAGGGTACCAGATATTTCAGTTTTCACACTGAATTTACAGGGTACGGTTTATTATTAGTAAGGGCACTGGGTCGCAATGACGTCATTTGTCATAGTCGTTTGGCTTTTCAGTAGTAGAGATCTGGTTGCTTCTAAGGAGGCAGGCAGGCAGAGAGGCTGGTGGGCTTGCCCCCGGAGGTGCTTAGCCAAGACCTTGAGCTGCCACTGTTGCCTGTGAGGTTGTCCCTTCCCGTGTGCTACGGGTTGTATGTACACAGGGCCCAGCCCTACTGCCTTACAGATCAGCCTGGCACATGTTTTGTTAGGCGTTGTTTGATCAGCTATTAAAGTCTTAGTGAATGAGTGACTGCTCAGAGTTCCAAAATGTCATTTTTTTCTTTTGCCATTGAAGTAGACAGATATCTTTCAACTCCAGTGTCTGAGATTCTTGATACCCACAAATTGAGTCCCACAGCATTCTGGATGGAAGGGCAAATCATGACCCAACTAAGGCAAGAAAACGCCACACTGATGGCTGGTCCCTGAGGCCTCTGGGTTTTCCTTTTAAGGTTCATTTTGGCAGAAATGCACCTACCTAGGCATGTCAGAGATGGTGGCCATGGGGGACTTCAGTAGGCTCTGCCTACCCAAGAATACCAAGGGCAACTTAGAGGGGCTGGTGACAAGGTGAAGGGCTAGCAGTGGCTATTCTGGCCCCACAACAATTACTGTCTTCAGTCTCTTAAGTCAGGAGAAGGCAGATGTGATGAGCCTGGCTGGGTCTGCCCCAGCAGTTTATCCAGTGTGGCAGATCTGAACTGGGGTGGGGTGGGGATAATCAACATTGAGGGCAGAGCTGGAAGTTGGAGACACCACTGAGTGTATGGACTTTGCGCTTATTCCTAGTCATGCACAGGTTTTTGCCCACAGTGTGGCCTGTTTCTGAGTCTCCTCATTGGTGAGAACAGACAAGCCAAGGTCTCTACGCATCACCCATCACTGTGGAGGAAGAGATACAGGATCTGGAGGAGGACAGACTTGGATTAGTCTCTGGGCTGTCACGCAAGCCTTTGAGTCTACCACGGGAATGCGTTTCTATCCATGAGGGACTGCGGTGATTTTCATAGTCACATGGTGACTACTCTGTAAATACAGCTTTTCTTTTTTCCCCCGTCTATTATGTTTAAATACTTGGATGTGGAGCTTGTGGAATAGTTGTAACTGGGACTAGGGGCGTGGTAGTTTAGTGGTGGAGTGCTCAGATGGCATGTGTGAGGCTCTAGGTTCAAACCCAAGTCGCAGTTATAACATTGTTACTGGATGAGCGAAAGCCAGGAGGGGCGGGTTAGCTCTGGGGAACTGAAAATGCATTTCTAATAGTACAAGGGGAGTGTTAGCCTGGTATCCTGCTCCCATGCCACACCACACCCACTCTTGCATCAGCTTCTCTGTGGGATTCCATCTATTTGAAGTGCTGTACCATGTTTGGGTGCTGGGTGGCATGCCTCAAAACTCTGCTTAGGTGTCAAAGATTCTGAGTAAGCTTTTTCTTATCACTTTAATCACCCAATCCCTCTGTAGTTCCTGTGCGTCCTTCACACTGCCTTGCCTTATACAAATGCACTGATGATGTGTTCAGAACTCCTACATGCTTGTTACCTCCAGCAGAGCCAAGGTCTTGCCTGTCTCAGTACCTCCATCCTTTTGCCTGAGAGCTGGTTCCTGATTTCCACTTACAAGCCGTCAGGCTACCTCTGATGTTGGTGAACTTAGGCTCATGGTTAGGACTGACTTTCCAATCAATGCTTTCTCTTTCTATATAGTGCAGGATGGGGATAAGAACAAAGACCAAGCATCCTGGGTTTGTCTTTTGTGAATTGTGTAAACGTTGTCGTTTGCTTCCTCTACAGTAACAGTTCAGTCACTGGCTACACAATGTCATTTGCTTTCTCTACAGTAACAGTTCAGTCACTCGCTACACAATGTCGTTTGCTTCCCCTACTGTAACAGTTCAGTCACTCCGCTACACAATGTCATTTGCTTCCTCTACAGTAACAGTTCAGTCACTCGCTACACAATGTCATTTGCTTCCTCTACTGTAACAGTTCAGTCACTCGCTACACAATGTCATTTGCTTCCCCTACTGTAACAGTTCAGTCACTCGCTACACAATGTCATTTGCTTCCTCTACAGTAACAGTTCAGTTACTGGCTACACAGCAGTATATGGGTCAAAGGTAACTCACATTAACCATCACCCATAGGGTTATAGGAGTTGACAGATTCTTCTTGCCAGGTGCCATTGTGGTTGTCTTGACACTGTGGTCATTCTTTCCCCCCCCCGTGGTCATTCTTAAGTCCTAGTGTAACACATTGATCATGGTTATAATGATATTGGTGTAAACAAATCTGTCCAGATACATTTAGCCACAGAAATACCATTTCTTTTCTTTTTTCTTTTCTTTTTTCTTCTCTTCTCTTCTCTCTCTCTCTTTTCTTTTTCTTTCTTTTTTGAGAGAGGATTTTTCTGTGCAACAGTTCTATCTGTCCTGGAACTAGCTCTTATAGACCAGGCTGGCCTCAAACTGATGGAGATCTGCCTGCCTCTGCCTCCCAAGTGCTGGGTTTAAAGGCGTGCGCCACCACCACCGAGCAACGCTTGGGTAATTTGCAGAGCCAAGCCTGGCCCGTGAGAAGTGCTGGTTAATGTTAGCTTTGTCTGTAGCTGACCCAGAATTTTAACAGCTCGGTTTCAGTCAGATACACCGAGTTGGAGTCCGAGATCCCTCTCTCACTGGTGACATCCTTGGCTAGGAGGACAGTTTGTCATTCTCCATTTGCAAAGTGGGATTCAATGGCGTTGTGTGTGGAGGGAGGAGGCGACAAAGTGAGCATGAAAAGCACTCTCATAATCCTTAGGGGGCGTGGCTAGTGTGGCTGGTCTGCTGTGCTTTAAGCAGCAGAAGAGGAAGGGCAGAAGTCCAACCTGAAGCCGTTAGAAACAAGCAAGTCCCCACTGCCTGTTCTCAGGTCATCTGGGTTGGCTAAGTAAAGCTTACCTGGGGCTCAAGGAGACGAAAAGGAGTCTCTGCTCAGTATTTGGCAAAGAGCCAGCAAATGGTGACAGATGGTGGTTAGTGTCACCCAAGGGCTTGCTGTAGTGACAACCTTTCCTGTGTTTGTCTTTTTGGTGGTTTGTCTGAGGCTCCCTTTCATGTGCAAGGAGGCGTCTGGTGGCCCTATGCTCTAACTCATTCGCCCACTTCCAGATCACAGGCTGTGCTCTGTACGGAGTTTGTTAGACAGTGTAAGGGCTGGTAGTCTAAGCCCACAGACTTCAGTGAGCCTGTGAGCTTCTTAGTGATGATCAGAACTGAACTGTTCATGTATATGTTTTGGGGGCAATGATGTCTCTATTATGGGCAGACCATGGAGATATGCTAATGCCTCTGAGGGTTATGCTCGTTCAGTGGTCCTCAACCTTCCTATAGTGCAACCACTTAATACAGTTCCTTATGGTGGGGTGACCCTCAACAATAAAATTATTTTCATTGCCAATTCATAACTATAACTTTGCTACTATTATGAATAATAATGGAAATATCTGTGTTCTCGGATGGACTTAAGTGACCCCTGTGAAAGGGTCATTGTTCGACTCTCAAAGGGGTCATGACCCATCAGTGGAGCAACTAGCTATTTGGACTTTAGTAAGCCCACTTTTGGTGGTTCACAAATTGACTCAGGAGGTTTGTGGATACATGTTTCACGTACAAACAGTTAATGCAGTTTCTGTTTGAAAGAAACACCAGCACAGCAGAGCAACATTTCAGGGATGTTTGTTCTTTGGAGGAGGATGTCATGCTTCTGAAGAAAGGTGACTAAGAAACGTGTAATGAACAAGAGTACAAAGGAAGGCTAGTGTTCAATTTGCTATAAATGATTGGCACACACCCCACCCGGCATAGTCAGAGGAGGGGGTCGCCAGGAGTTGGGAGCAGGACAAGAAGATGGCAAACATCTGTGACTTGTGCTCCCCATCCATTGATGTTCTTTAGGAGCTGGAGGAATTTCCCATCAAGGAAAGTCTCATGGAGCCACTTTCCTTCCTAGGAACTTTCTTCGTGGCCCTGAAAGGTGCCCAAGGTGCAGCTGGCATTGCAGAGAACTTGAGAAACATTAGGAAAGTCACATCATTACCCTAATGTGCCCGCTGCATGGAGAGTCAAAGGCTTGTGTTTTAAGGCTCCTGAAATTGGGATATATCTTACAAAATCGTTATGACTTAAGTAGATAGTAATTTCCACTCCACAAAGCTGTTAGCATACAGACAACAGCTTAGAAACTGAGTCAACATGATGCTTCTATTTTTTTCCCTCCTTCAAAGCGAATTAAAATATTGGGAGTTCTAACAAATCTAGAAACGGAAGGAAAATTTCTTTTTTAGTGAAAATCTCCCATCTCAAGTTATTTCCTGTCTACCAGATGGAAATGGGGGAGGGGGAGATGTGTTAACACAGAGCAACAGGTAGAAGCCTAGGTCCCACTTTTTGGACATACCCAAGCACCTTCTACGCTTCCTCTCTAAGTATATAAATGTTTTACTTTTGAACTTTTGCTTATGGAAATGGCTTTTCATAAGTGGTGCATTGTCTCATCACAAGAGAAGGATGAACCAGTCGCTGTGATTAATGATGAAAGGGAATACTGCTGGTCAGAATTGATGTTTCATGACTGTTAGTTCTTGGAGGAAGCTAAGTGTAAGGAAATGTGACTTGAACACAAGGCCAAGGCAGCGATGATGGTCTGTGTCCTGAGCCCATCCACCTTCCCCCCACAGCCCCCATCTCATTGTTTATAAGGAGGGAGGGAGCTCTTAAGTCTATTTTTCCAGTTTGGTGAGTTTGAAGTGAGCTCAGAGATGTGTGCTTAGGTTTACAAACCAGAATCATTATGGCCTTTGTTTTAGACACAGTGAGGACTGATGGATGCCTGTTTATAGAGAAGAGGAGGGGTTGCTTAGGAGGGATAAACCCAAAAGAACAGACCAACCTTTCTTGGGGGGGCTGCTGCTGTTATGCCTCACTGCTTCATTGAGACCTCCTGATACCAAGCAACCAGGGCACAGCCTTGTGAAGTCAATGGGCAAATCCTCTGGCGGAGGTTGAAGGGAAAGAGCCAAGGACCATGGAGGCGGGGATTAGATGGAGCCATTTAAAAGGAAACAAAAATAAAAGCAAGAGTAACAAGCAATGGAAAGAATCCGGTCTCAGCTGGCCTTGCCAAGCAAACTCTGAGAAGCCCTGTGGAGAAAGGATTTTCTTTGAGTTCCCCAAAGTGTTTGTGGTGCTTTGGGCATTACATTCCCAGGCTGTTTCTATGGCATTTACCAAAAGAGAGAGCAGTGTCATGATGTCCCTTTCCTTCCCATTCGGTACCCCTTTCTCAGCCTCATGAAATAAGTCTCTGGCTTCAATGGAACTGTTTAAAAGGAAATGGGTGGGAAGGCACAGGAGATATATACTGGCTAGGCCTGATTTTTCACAAAGAGAAACTCTCTAAGAGTAAACAGTGTTTATTTTTTGTTGATTTTTTTCAAACAAATGGAATTGCTTAATAAAAAAAACCCTTATCTCTTTTCTCCTTAAATACTACAGACAATCTCATTTTTATCGCAGCAGACACCTAGAAACAAAACACGGAACCCACCAGAGAAAACTGGGCAATGAGTGAACGCATCAGAAATTCAAGTCAACTATCGGAGAATTAGTGCCACTTGGCAGCTCTCGGTTCTAAATAGAAGTGGCCCGAGCCTACCGAGTTTGACAAAGGTTTCTTAGAATTGGGGAGCTGGGAACATTGAACTCCTTTTTAATCCTATTCCAATTGTTTTATGCATAGGGAAATGAAATGCAATGCATCAAATAAGACCCAAAGAAACATTTAAAAACTCATTTGACTAGTATTCAGTATGTGAGACTAAGTAATAGCTTGTCTTCCTAGTTAACCTTGTCCTGGAATATATATAAGTTATTTGTAGCCGCCACTGCTATAATGTTTTCTGAAGGATGCCAAGCTGTATGCAGGATCTTTTTGCTAAAGTCCAGACTGTCCACACTGATCTCGTCTTTTCTTCGCTTGCCCCCGACACACACTTTTCGGGGTTTGAGGATAGCCCGGGGTTTGCTGTTTTCCCTCGAGGCCTCAAGTGTCACATCACGCTTGGTGTTGCGGTCAAACATCCTGAAGAAGTTGTTGTAGGAACCGGTCATGATGACACTGCAGGGGAGAGGGGAGACTGAGTATGACAGAGAAGGGTGGCAAGACATCCTCAGAGCATCTTTCAGGAGCCAAGGAGGCTTAGCATGGACATCTCAACTCACAGGGACCAGGGGGTTAAACTGAGAGCACTGATGTCTTTTTGAGTCATTAAAAGTACCAAGCTCTTTGACTGGGCTTAGGACAAAGGGTTGAGATAACCATCAGTATTACTTATTTTTACTCCATTGAGACTTTTTGTTCTTGGGTCACTAATATGGTCCAGTTGTTATGATTCTAGGGTTACCGACTTTCCATTAGCGTAAGGAGGTGTGGTGGTTTGAAAGAAAATGCCCCCCAAAGGAGTGGCACTTTTAGGAGGTGTGACCTTGTTGGAGTAGGTATGGTCTTGTTGGAGGAAGTGTGTCACTGTGGAGGTGGGCTTTGAGGTCTCATATATATGCTCAAGATTCCAGTAGTCCAGTGTCTCAGTTTACTTCCTGGTGCCTTTGGATCAAGATGTAGAATTCTCCAGCACCATGTTTGTCTCCCAGCCATGATGATAAAAGACTGAGCCTCTGAAACCATAAGCTACCACCTCAAATAAATTTCCCTTTATAAGAGTTGCTGTGGCCATGGTGTCTCTTTATAGCACCAGAAACCCCAAGACAGGAGGCCACAATGAGGAGGTATAAGCAGGAACACATGGAACCAGCAAACTATTTTCCAGGTTTGACACACAACTGTCTTCTTGGAATTTGTGGGCTGTCTGAGCTCAGAGAACTTAGCTTGTCAGTACTGAAGCAGTGACTACCACAGGGTGGCCTCTCTCCTTTTAGGAGCCAGCTCTATAATCTGATATTTCAGAAAACTTGTCCAGAAAATGGATGGCATGATCTTACCCGGAGAGACTGTAAACAGATTCGACCACCCTAAATCTAAACTTTGAGGAAAGCATTGTTTTTCCAATCTCTCTGTCCTCGGGGATGTCTATGATTGAGTGGGAGAGCAGTGAAGGCCAAAGACCTTCCAGCAACAGGGTACTGAATCTTTAAAGCTGGCATTTCAGATAGGTGGTAGGCAGTGGGGAGATACGGGGTGCCACCTGTACCCCGTGTGTACCATCTCATGGTGGCACCCCAAAGAGGCTGACAGATTGTGTTTGGGAAAGAATGCTTGGTGTCATCTGTGTTTTGGTGGAGGGAAAAAAAACTGGTAAGGTTGGCTTGCTTTGGGAACTTCATCAACTGCAGATTAATAAAAGGTTGAATTTTGTTTCACTGGCCAAATAAAGAGATGCTATGGATAAAGGGGTATCTGTCTGTCTGTCTGGGTGATCCAGTGAACCATTATGGGGATACGGATACAAGGGGTATCTATCTGTCTGTCTGGGTGATCCAGTGAACCGTCATGGGGATATGGATACAAGGGGCTCTACCTCCACAACCACAGCTTTCAGTAGCAAATGCAAGGCAGTTTCGGGGGAGATGAAGGTGTGCACACTGACAGAGAGTGTGACAAACACAGAATGCACGTGTGCAAGGCCACAGGGTGTAAGTCCCTAGCCACCTGATTTTGCAGCAGAATTTTGGGACACTGATGTTCACTTCTCTATCAAGATCTAACTTACTTTTAGGCAAGTCGGAAGGAACATGTTTTAGCCTTAAATATCTTAACTTTATCTGAACCCTGAATAAAACTCCAAGTTTTGATATGAAAGAACTGATCTCAGGACTCAAAGTCGTAATTACTGCTTGCTAATATTCTGGGTTGGGTCATTGCACCAATTTTCCGAGTCACCGACTCTTTGCTTCCTCAGCTGGGAAATAGAGATGTTGGAAACAGCCTTGCTGGATTGTGGCTGGGGTAAGAAGATGTGTGTAAAAATGTCTGTGCATAGACACCTAGTAGTCATTGGTTATGAATCTATGTTAATGAGGGGCAAATTGTCATAACAACAGTTGTGTAAATTGTAGCAACTAACAATGACTAAGTGGTAAAGGAACGGGCTGGCTTCTTTCCCTGGGGACTCTGGTTCATATGGTTCAGCTGCTTTGCTCTCTTTTCCTGTAATAAACTGGATAGTGTAACCCGGGTCCTTTGCTACATGTTTACTACATCTCATTCAGCTGAATTCTACAGAAGAAGATTCGGTGGTGGTTTGGGAAGGGGGCGAGATAGTCAGAGACCACGGCACTGACTTGAAGCTAGAATCTCAGAATGGCCAGCTGTGCAAAAGTCCCATGCTATTGAACGCTATGCCACCTTCATCAAGGAGCTAAGTGAGCCCAACAGCCTGCATCTAGTTTACAGCTAGTCAGAGAATCATCTGTATTTGTCAGACTGAAAATGAACTATTGGGAGGTAATATGAAGTATTGTAGAAATCAAGGGCCTTAAAACACTAATAAATCACTCTGAAGGAATGTGATAAATGAGATTGGCTCGAATTCTGTTAATGAAGCACTACAGGTTTCAGTCAAGTCTGTTCTAGCAGCTTCTAGGGGATAGGTCTAGTAATCAGAGTTATGCAGGAGAGGATTTCCTGGTGTTTTACCAGGGGTTTTGAGTAGGCATCCGGCCCTAGCTTTCGGGTGCCTTGTATGTTAAAGACACCATTTTCTTGTTGATACTAACTGTCACCTGCACCAGGCCTCAAACAAACTTGGGGCCTCACCGCATCCTTCTCTTTACAGGCTTGGCCACAGACTCCAGTTTGTGGCCCGCATAATGTATCCTGGCCAGGTCTTGGGGTCTGCACTGAACTCCGTTTGGATGCACCCCATTTAGGGCAAATCGTCCAAAGACTCCTCAAGGGAAAGACTCTCAGCCCAAACGTTTCTTACCTGTCTGACCCATTCCATACACACTCAAATTTATCAAAAATGCAGTCATTTTCGTAGAGGGAGCACAACTTGCTGCGGAGGTAGTCATGAACCTGAGAGGAAACATCAAGAACATAGCATCAGCATAAGAGGGGCGGAGTCCTGTGAACACTGATGTGGTGACATGAGCTGTTCAGCCCCTCTGTGTGCCCTCTGGCATTGGAGCAGGTGGCTCTGCACTGAATGCAGGCTCAGGGCCCTGTCTCTAGGAGGAAAGCCTGCATCGGTGAACTTCTCTCATGCCAGTGTGGACTGAAGAAGGTTGCTTGTGTAGAGAGTGGCATAATGCAGGAGCCCGTAAGTGGTAGTATTATGGTTTGTTTTACTATTATTGGCATATGCCTGCATGAGGTGTGCATGCAGGCATGTGTACATGTGGCAGGCAGAGGACACCTCTGTGGAGTTGGGTTTCTCTTTCCACTTAGATGTGGGGTCTGGGGATTGGATTAAGGTCATGAGGTGTTAGAGACTAGTATTCATTTAGGCTTTTGATGCACGGCTGTTCATTACAAGTCTGCTCTGGGGAAGAGACCATAGAATGGAATAGATCCATGAGAAGTTTTGGACAGCGCTAAAATCACAGAACATGGAAGTGTTGAGAAGGGCACTGAGAGATGAGGGACATTATTTTTCATAGGATGAGGACACAAGGTTACATGTGATGAGGTAACACACGGCCTCTGTGGAGAGTGGATGAGTCTGAATGACGTCTGGAGGAAAGGCTTTCTGACCTTAGGGAAGAGCATGCACGAAGGGCCACAGGTACAAGTCCAGGAAGGAGTGTGACAGACCTATGGCGAGTAAGCAGATCCTGAGCAAGGGGAAGAAGGACATCACAATAAGGGCCACCAAGTATGTGTGTTCCAATGAAGGGTAAGAGCGAAAGGCCAAGGGCAAGAGTCTGGCTTTTGCTTCACTGATGATGGCTCACACTAGGGCAAGGGCAGCAGCTAAAATCTAGATGGGGTCTGGGGCTCTGTTGATAGGACACAGAGCAACCCCGATGAGGGTGAGCAGAAAACTGAGCCAAAGAAGGTTTCTGACCTCTAGGCTGAGTATAAGATGGATGGGTAGGAGGGGCTGCTGAAGTCCTTCTGAGGAGACAGAGGAAGCCCTGGATTTGAAAACTGAATCCCTTAATGAAAGAGAAACACTGATAACTCAAGCTAAAACAAAGATAGAGGTTCTTTCTACAAAGGTAGAAAACTCAGGGGAAAGCCTTTTAGATAGAAAAAAGGTGTCAAAGATTAAGTAGAGGAATTAGGTCACACAAACAAAGAACATGAGAGATTAAAAATCACACAGGAAAGGACTATAAAGGAACTGTGGGACACTATGTAAGGATCAAATCTTTGGACTATAGGCAAAGATGAGGGAGAAGAATTTCACGTTGTTGGCACAGATCAGATCTTAAAGCTTATAGAAGAAAATCTCCCCTAAGGAAAGACACACCCATATAGATACAGGAAACATGCAGCGCAACAAACAGAAGAAGAGCTCCCCATGGCACAACATAGATAAAACACTAAGTATATAGCACAAAGAAAGAGAATGAAAGTTACAGGAGAATAAAAACCCCACAAATCATATATAAAAGAAAATCTATCAGAATAATAGCTGATAGAAACCTGGAAAGTCAGAAGAGCCATGAACTTCAAATTCAAAATGGTAATGGAGGCTAACCGAGATGATTGAACCCAGCCAAACTATCAGCTATAGTTGAGAGAGAGATGAAAACTTCCTATGGTACATATAAACTAAAAGAATTGATGCCCACTAAGCCAGCCCTCTGAGGAATAAGAATAGCCAAATGACTCTAGAGAGAAAATGAAGTTGTAATTACTGAAAAATGAAGTATGATTAAGAACATAAACAGCAAAACAAAATACAACCCCCACACCCAAACCGACTATAATTAACACAAACCTTTCAACGATAACTTAAATATTAATGACCCTAATATTTCAATTAAAAGACACTTTGGCTAAATGGATTAGAAAACAGAAGCAATCAATCTTTCTGTCTATAAGAAATGCAACTTGAATGATATGCAGGTCTACAGAGAAAGGATAGGGAAAAGTATTTCAAATAAAGGGAGCCAGGAAGCAAGCCAAGCAGGTATTGCTATTCTAATATTATGCCTTCATATAAAAAATAATCGGGCAGAAAAGCAGGTAGGCTAACTGCAGATCTTCACCTCACCCTCCTCTCTTCCAAACCCTGCCCCAGTCTCATCCCCAGCTCTGTAGCAAATCATCTGCTGCAGCCTGCTCTTCCTCTCACATCCCCAGAGGATCAAGCAGACCTCTTCCCACCGCACCCCCCCCCAACTCACCCTCTTGTCCCAGGTCACACAACTCCGGGATTCCCTGGGAAGCCATGAGCCACACCTCCCAGGGAAACAGGTAGGCTAATTGCAGATCTTCCCTCCTTTATCTTCTCCTCCAAATCCAATCCCCAAGTCTCAGCCCCAGATCTGTAGCAGAACACCTGCTGTGGTCTGGTTTCACTTTCTGCCCCCATTAAAAGGCAGTTAAGCAGATACCGGTGAAACACCTTGCTTTCTCCTTCTGTGGACCCCCTTCTAGCCTATTCCTATTCCTAAGTTTCAGCTCTTAATACCTAGAAAATCACTGTAGCTGGAACCCCCAGTGACTACACCTGGTGGGATCCCAGAAACATTTTATACCAGGCAACACACAGCCTAAGAACACTGTCCTAAGAACCAGAGAAGGCAACAGAAATCAAGGAACAAAGTACCCAACAAAGACAGGACCAGAAACCAGCACCTAGAATTACAGTCATCCCAAACTCAGATGCCTGGATACCAGTGTGAAAACATAACTCCCAGGGCAAAGTCTCCACGAGAACCCTGCAACCCTACTGCAATAGTCCCTGAGAAATCCAACATAGCAGAAGCACAAAATAAAATTGAATATGATAGAGGTCCTTAAAGAGGAAATAAATAAATCCCTTAAAGAAAACTATGAAAACCCAAACAGTGGAAGGAAATGAATAAAAATAGTTCAAGACCCAAAAGTGGAAATAAAATCAAAGGAAACCAAAACCCAAACTGTAACAAATCTAGAAATAAAAAATCTAGGAACTCAAAGAGGAACCCCAGGGGCAAGCCTCACCAACAGAATACAAGTGATGGAAGAGAGAACCCCAGGCACTGAAGATAAAAGAAATCGATACCTTGGTCAAAGAAAATGTTAACGCTAGAAAATTCCAGGCACAAAACATCCAGGGAATCTGGGACACTGTGAAAAGATCAAATCTGTGAACAACAGGAATAAAGAAAGGAGAAGAAACCAAGGTCAATGGCACAGGAGATATTTTCAATAAAACCATAGAAGAAAATGTCCCTAAACTAAAGGAGATGCAGATCAAGGTACAGGAAACATACAGAACACCAAATAGACTGGACCAGAAAAGAAATTCCCTCAGCAGATAATAATCAAGACACTAAGTGTATAGAACAAAGAAAGAACATTAAATCTTGCAAGGGAAAAAGTAACACATACAGGCAGACCTATTAGAATGATACCTGACCTTTCGACGGAGACTTTAAAAGCCAGAAGGACCTGGACAGACGACGTTCCACAGACTCTGTGAGACCACAAGGGCAAACCTGGATTACTATACCTAACAGAACTTTTAATCACCATAGATGGAGAAGGATATTCTATGAGAAAACCAAATTTTAACAGTATCTATTTACATATTCATCTCTCCAGAAGGTGCTAGAAGGAAAACTTCAGCCTGAAAAGGTTAAACACACACACACACACACACACACACACACACACACTCACAACACCCTCACAAAGAATAAATAATCCCAGATCAGCAAATCAAAAAGGGGACACTACCACAACAAAAATAAACAGTAATCAATGAACACTGCTCATTGATAACTCAACATCAATGGTATCAATTCCCCAATAAAAGGACTAACAGGATGCATGTAAAAACAGGACCCATCCTTCTGCTGCAGCCAAGAAATACACTTTAACATCAAAGATCACCTTGAGTTAGATAGACATCGTCTCAGGGTAAAAGGATGGAGAATGATATTCAAAGTAAATGGAACTAAGAAACAAGCTGGTGTAAGCACTTTAATATCTGACAAAATAGGCTTCAAGCCAAAACTAATCAGAGGAGATGGGGGAGGACACCACATACTCATCAAAGAAAAAAGTCAAGGGGACACTGCAATTCTTTATATTTATGCAGCAAACAATGGCACCTAAGTCATAAAAGAAACACTATTTCAGCTTAAATTACACTCAGCCCTCACACGCTGACAGTAGGTGACATCACTACCTCACTCTTGCCAATATACAGGTCATGCAAAGAATAAACAGAGAAATGCCATAAACCAAATGGACTTAACAGATGTTTACAGAACATTTTACTCAAATACAAAAGAATATACCTCTTTCCAGCACCTCATAGAACTTTCTCTAAAACTGACCACATACTCAGACACAAAGCAAGTCTCAACAGATTAAAAAAAAAGTTGAAATAGCATTTTGCATCCTGCTTACCCACCATGCATTAAATAAAGCTGGATACCAACAACTACAGAAACAACAGAAAGCTTATGGGCTCATGGAATGGAACATCTCACTACATTCAATGAAAAATGGGTCAAGACAGAATTAACAAAGAAATTAAAACTTAAGAATTGAATGAAAATGAAAACACAACATACCAAACTTAAGAGGCACAATGAAGGCAAGTCTCAGAGGCAAGTTCATGGTGCTAAGGACCCACATTAAAAAAATTGGAGTGTGCCAGGCAGTGGTGGCACATACCTTTAATCCCAGCAATTGGGAGGCAGAGGTAGGCAAATCTCTGAGTTTGAGAGCAGCCTGGTCTTTACAAAGCAAGTTCCAGGACAGTAAGATCAGTTACACAGAGAAACCTTGTCTCGAAAAATAAAAACAAACAAACAAAAAACAAAAAAATCAGAGTGATCTTATACTAACAGTACCTGAAAGTTCTAGGAAAAAGAACCCTCACCCAAAAGGAGTAGATGGCAAGAATTAATCAACTTAGGGAAGAAATCAATAAAATAGAAACAAATAACCACAGAGCAGGGAGAATATCCAAATTAACAAAACTAGAAATGAAAAGGGGGGTGTATGACAGACACTGAGGAAATCCAGAAAATTAATTATAAGGACATACTTTAAACCTGAACTCCATCAAGTTGGAAAATCTAAAAGAAATGGATACTTTTCCTTCCTTCCTTCCTTCTTTCCTTCCTTCCTTCCTTC
>LOJH01003695.1:15356-34059 GCA_001685095.1 Ellobius talpinus
TATTATTATTATTATTATTATTATTATTATTATTATTATTATTATTATTTTACCTCGGAAATATGGTCTTTCTAATTTGTTCCAGCCAGACTTGAAATTCCTGTCTCCTGGTCAGCCTCTAGGAAGCTTGGATCACAGCCAGGGCCAAGTAACAATGTATAAATCCAGACCCCACAGTCAAGGGCTTCATCTGTCTTGTTATATTTCATGATAAGTCATTCTGTTTTTGTCCTCTCTATAAAATTTAGCACTTTATATCTTGATGTGATTCCTACATATTTTTGTCTGTATACATAGAAATTGTTAAAGGAAGTTAGATTTTAATTTTTTGTTTGTTTGTTTTTTGTTTTTTAAGATGAAGCTTCTCTTTGTAGCCCTGGCTGCGCTGTAGACCAGGCTGGCCTCGAACTCACAGAATGAGGGGGATTAAAAGCATGTGCCACCACCGCCCAGTGATTTTTATACTTCTTGAAGTCACAACTTATATTTCTTATAATAAATTTGTGTAAATGTTCAGTTAAATCCTCAGTGTCATAAAAATAACACATTTTCATCCAAATCAGGAACTTCAGAAAAATGTTTTAAGTATCATGTTATACAGAAAACCTTTATTAGAGTGGTTGTGTGTGTGTGTCAGTCAGGTTCTCCAGAGTAACAGAACTTATAGAATGCCTACATGTTAGAAGGCTGCCTGTGAATAGGAAGGCCCAGAATCCAGTAGGGGCTCAGCCCAGATGTCTCATCTTGTTTTCCTTATAGCCAGAGGCCTGAAGAAGTAGGCCAGTAAAGGGAAAGACTTGCTAGTGAGGGAAGGTGAGAGCAAGCGTGCAAAGAGAGAGATTTCCTTCCTGCATTCCTAGGCTTCCAGCAGAAAGTAGGACCCAGGTAGGGGTGTGTCTTCCCACCAAAGATAGGACTAGAAGTGGGTTCTCCTAGTTCAAATGATTTGGTTACACAAAAAAATCCCACACTGGTGTACCCAGTCATTTGGGGGTTTTAGTTAATTTCGGATATAGTAAACTTCACAATCAAGACTAGCCATCACAAGCCGGGCATGATGTTGCTCGCCTTCAACCCCAGCACTCTAGAGGCAGGAGGATCTCTGAGTTCAAGGTCAGCCTGGTCTACAAAGGAGCTCCAGGACAGTCAGAGATACACAGAGAAACCACGTCTCGATTCCACCTCCCCCCATTGCCCAAAAAGAATAGTCATTACAATGAGTGTGGCTGTGTGGCTGATGGGGGAGGGTAGCCCTGCCACAGTGCCTGCGTGCTGATTAGAGGACAAGTTTATACTGTCCGTTCTGTCCTTCCACCTGCATATGGCTTCTTTGCATCAAACTTGGGTTGCCAGGCTGGCTCCAACAGCTTGTATCTCTTGCAATACGTTTATGTAAATATTTTATTAAATATTCATTTTTATTTACTATAGAAGTAACTGTCATTCAAAAATCAGAAATTTCAGGAAAAAAATAAATATCATATGATAGAATAAATCTTTATTAAAGAGGTCTATTTTACGAGCATCCCCCTGCACCAGGGTCCAAGCTCTAAGAAGTAGCAGCCACAGCAGCCACTGTGTGAACTAGCAATGGCTGAGAGAAGTCCCACCTTGGCTGGGCCCCGGTTTCTCTGCCTTTTCTGTTCTCACCAACCCCACGGGGAAAGGGATGTTACCTGCTCACCTTCGTAAGAAGCATAGGCACTGATCTTCCAAAGGACTCTCCCCTCCTGAGAACACATACACAGTCCAGGAGCCAAGAGCATCTCAGAGCACACTGACATTCTGGCACTTTCCAATGTAAAGTATTTCCCCAGAATAATCAGATTCTTATCCTGTTAGCCTTCAAGACACATTTCCTTCCAACATACTTTCAAATATTAAGGACAACCAGGGCTTCTGAACTCATTGCTTCTGAGTGGGTTAACCATTCACTAAAGAACAGCAAAATGTTCTCTTATTCACTGGGTAAAAGGTGTGTGAAGAGGAGGAGGAGGCAGTCACCGAGCCCCCTAACTGCTCTCCATGCTTCTCTTCCAGGCGAGGGCTTCCACAACTACCACCACGCCTTCCCCTACGACTACTCTGCCAGTGAGTACCGCTGGCACATCAACTCCACGACATTCTTCATCGACTGCATGGCTGCCCTGGGCCTGGCTTACGACCGGAAGAAAGTATCTAAGGCCGCTGTCTTGGCCAGGATTAAAAGAACTGGAGATGGGAGCCACAAGAGTGGCTGAGTTTGGGGTCACCTTTTTTTTCCATTCCCAAAACCAGCTGACCAGAAGTTTAATGGTGTGGCTCAAATAGTAAAAAGTACCCTCAATGTTCTAAAAAGTCTTGTGTCAAGACACTGTTATTGTAAAATATTCAAATATTAAAAGGCAAAAACTCTTTCATGGTCTAAGCAGACACCCTTCCATTCTTAGTCTTCCGCTCCAGGGGCCTTTTCATGGCTAAGTCCTCCCCTCCCTCTTCATACTTTATTGACTTCAGGGAAGTTGTGGTTAGCAGTAGATAGGAAGAGACCTTTGAAAACTCAGCAAATGTTTTAAATTAAAGGACTCCACGGACAGCGCTCTTGCCTTGATCTTTCGAGCGTCAACAGAGGTGTCTCAAGCTAAAACTCCAACCAGATCCTCCTGGACGTTGTCTGCTAACTACCATCGGGAAAAGGCAAAAACCGACAAACAAAAACAAACTACCACAGACAGAAAAACAAAACCCAAACCCTTTCCCTGGCACAGGGCTTGCACTTGATAAACTATCAGGGGAGTCAGCAGGCTGGATGTGATCCTTACATGGGGGCGGTGTCACGTGGAAGGAGTTATAATATTCTTTCTGTGATTGGACCCAGCGGACACGAGCCCCTCCACACGGCATCCTTCCCTTCTGTCCTGTGCCCTAGAACTTGGCAAGGAAATTCTTCCCATTTCAAGACAGAGAGAGATGAAGAGGCTGAGACAGCAGCTGCTCAGAGTTAGCTTTCCCAGGGAAAGTTGTTTGGATCGAAGAGTCTCTGACAGATGACTCCATGTCCCTCTGCAACAGTTTCAAAGCTGTGTCCCTTTATTAATCCAGGTTGCTCCTTGGATTGATAAAATCCAGGCATCCCTCCACAGCGTTTTCTCCTTGCCTCATTCCTTCCTGTTAGATTTTATGTTCGTGATGATCCTAGGTCAGCGAACATTTGTTGCACATGCTTGGTTTAAAGAGACAGCTGGAAGATGCCATGCAGGCTTCTAGGGAGAACGTTCTCCAACAGTCTTCCTGAGCTGTGCTCAACAATCGGACTGGCCAGGCAATGTGCTCGCCACTATAATAGCAGCAAGTCTGTTGAGGGGTAACCAACTGCCTCCTGGGTAGACCTGAGACCCACTCGCCAGAAGGGAATTCACCATTGAAAAGCCTGGGGCTAGAGTCTAGGGAGATGGCTCAGCAGATAAAGGCACTAGCTGTGAAAGCCTTATGACCTAAGGTCAATCCCAAGAGACCTGTAAAAAGATCAACATAGGGGTACATTTCTGTAATTTCAGTACTCCTATGGAGAGATGGGAGACACAGAGAGACTTCCCTAGAAGCTTGCTGGCCTGCTAGCTGGGAGTAGCTTGGCAAGAGAGATTCCACCTCCAAAACAAGATGGAAGAACTAACCCCAAAAGTTGTCCTGTCACCTGCGTGTGTACCCCCCCACACAATTATCACACACACAAATAATGATAGTAACTTTTTAATTAAATTTTTAAAGCCTGTAGCTGTGGCATTCCTAAGCCTTAATAAGGCACTTACTATTGTTTTCCTAGCTGGACATAATGTGTCCATCAAATTACCTTCTGAACAACTATGTTTTTGCCCGTTTGGGCAAAACCTCTCAGCTTTGATCAGAGAAGGCTCTTTTCACAGTGGTCAGCAGTAGCTTCAGAGACTTGGTTTGTCTTAGTAGTGAGACTACGTGACCGAGTGCTCAGTCCTGAAAGCAGCATCCATGTTAATGTCTCCAGCGCTCAGGGAATATCATGGTAGAAGCAGCAGAAACAGCGTTTGTGCCTGAGAGCAGGGCTATGGTGGCACAGAACACTGTCTTTCAGGCATGGCATGGCCTGTGCACTCTCGAACTTAAGTGATTACCTGCAAAAGATCTATTCAAGATTGGGCCTGTCACCATCATGTTATGCCTAGGAGTGGGGCTCACGAGATAGAGACGGACAGCTTTTCCGTCTTCCCTCCCTCCCTCCATCCCTCCCTTCCTCCCTCCATTTCTCTTTCTTTTTGGTGGAGACACTGGTAAAGCATT
This sequence comes from Ellobius talpinus, assembly GCA_001685095.1. NCBI lineage: Eukaryota > Metazoa > Chordata > Mammalia > Rodentia > Cricetidae > Ellobius > Ellobius talpinus. The sequence continues at coordinate 19,650 of LOJH01003695.1, forward strand.
TGCACTTCTGTAAACGAAGCCGCTCCCATGGTCATGTAAGTAATTCTCATGAAATCTGTTGACTATATAAAAATAAAAGTAAAAGACATGAAACTAGAAGGGGGGCTGGAGAGATGGCTTAAACGAGAGTAGTTAAGGACCCCACTGCACTTCAGAGGACCTGGTTTCCATTCTCAGCACCCATAGGGCCCCTCATACTGTCTGTAACTTCAGCTCCAGGGGATCTGGTGCCCTCTTCTGGCCTCTATGGGTACTGCATAAATGTATACAAACATACAAGCAAGCAAAACACCATACATACATATACATACATATATAAATATTTGTTTAAAGACTTGAAGGTAGAAGGAGACTAGCTGGGGAAATAAGGTAACTGAGTAAGAACAGTAGCAGAATGAGAGAGGGTAACAGAGGCCACAGGAAGACCCAGAAAGTTCTGCATGAGTGTCTTGGCAATGACTGTTTAGATGATCCTGTAGTTTTCTAAGGGTGTTCCTCAAAGGACATAATTTACAACAAGGTTTGAAGACCAAGTGAGTACATTTTTTAATATGGTTTAAAAGTTAAAATTCCATGGGCTTGTTTATTTTCCTTATCTTGAAGAGTCTTCTTTTGTAAGTGAAACTGTAAGGTGGTTTCATGAGGCACATTATTTTGGTTCAGGGATAAGACGGGAGGTGCCAAGCCACACGGTTACAAGCACTCTGGCCTTAAAGAACTTTATCTGCTGTTTCAGACATGGGTGTTTGAGGTCTCTCCTGGAAAACATAGCATCTCCACAGACAATTCTGGCTTTATTAGTTGTGTTGGAGATTCTTGACTCACAGTCAATGAGAAAGGCAAACCAGATCCCAGAACCAAGGGCTTCTTTCCCTTCTCTGTCCCCACGATGTGATTGGCTCATGCCTTCCCTTCTGTGATGGACCTCAGCCTCTGAAACTGCGAGCCCAAATCAATCCTTCCTCCATCAAGTTGTTTCTAAAAAAGCTGAGTTCTTTATTTGGGCATATCAGTGCAGAAGACGTTATTACAGAACCATTTGTTTTTGTTTGTTCGTTTGCTTGCTTGTTTGAGACAGGGGCTCACTAGGTATCCCAGGCTGGTCTTGAACACACAGAGGACTCACTGAGAACAGCCCCCGCCTCCCCAGTGCTTGGAATCATTAGAGCATCTTAACACTAAACCACGGCTGAGTTTTGACAGGCCTGTCATTTGCTTGACTTTTCCGACAACAGTTCACCCTGTTACAGTCTCAGTTCCTCAAGGGCACTTTCCCCTGCTGGAAAGTTTCCTTGTGACTAGGCAGTCAGTGCTCAGTGAGATGAAGACTCTCAGGGGTGTCTGGGTCTATCTCTGCTACAGAACATGCTAAGTGTCACCTGAGTATGAAGTAAGTACGGTTTTGTGACCCATAGTAGCTTTCTATGATGCAGGCAAAAACTTATTTTTCTCAATGAATTTGGCACAAGGGATTCCGATAATAATCACAAAGCACAAGAAATAGAAAGTGTGCCTTGGAGTGGCTGGAAGCAAAAAGAACTTCCTCCTAGGGACACAGCTCTGTCCCACCCCAAGACCCTCCCCAGACTTCTCCCACGACCCTCCCCAGACTTCTCTTTCCAAGCTATAAAGGAGCAGGTGAGCTGTGTTGACTTCTGGTAGATCTGGACCCATACAAGGACCTGCTCAAAAATCTCTAAGGGGTATTCATTCTAGGCCATTTCTCATAGGAAGCAGTAATATTTAGGGTCAGGGAAAGCAAACTGAGTTGTTTCCTAATTCCAGCAGAGGGCGCAAGAATGCTCATAGCGCCTCTTATTTCTTAGAGAATTCTAGGTGACCTAAAAGACATTCCCGACACACACTTTTTTCTTGGTATAGCTATTTAAAATGATGTGGATTTCCACAACCCAACATTACCCACCTTAATGTGGACAGTTACAAAGACTGAATCACATCCCCACACCACAGCAGTCCTGGTGTGCATGGGTTTTCAGTCAATCCGCTGGTCTGGATACAGTCAGTGCTTTGGTACTCAGAAACATGCCCTGCTACGATCCAGCAATTTTATCTCGGCAAGTTTCTTTTCTCCATCCTCCCTAAGACTCTGGTACAAGCTGCACTAACTGTAAATCATTTAATTTTCTTCTAAAATAAAAGTGAGGAGGCAGGAGAGATGGCTCAGTGGTTCAGAGCACTGGCTGCTCTTCTAGAGGTCCTGAGTTCAATTCCCAGCACCCACACAGTGGCTTGCTGCCATCTATGGTGGGGTCTGATGCCCTCTCTGGCATAGGTCTGTACATGCAGATACAGCACTCATATAGATTAAATAAATAAATCTTTTACAAATAAAGTAAAAATGAGAAAACTAAAGTGAACGATTCTGAGGTATTTTGTACATTCACACGGTTATGGAGCCAACACACTTAGTTCCAAAACATTTTCCTCACTCCAGAGAGACACTACACCCCCTAACTCTGACCCTTCTTCTCCTCTCTCACCTCCCGCGCCCATCCCCCACCCCTGGCAACAACCAATTTCTCTTTTGCTCTTGGTTTACGGTAGTACTTCACAGAAATAGAGTCATAGGCCTGGCCTTCTTCCAGCATGTTCTGTCCATCTGCTGACAGCGGAGCACAAATCAGCGCTGGACTCCTTTCACCTTTCCTATTGGCACCTCATTGTGCCTAGACACTCTCTTTCTCCACGTCCTCAGTGTGGCCAACGCCAGACTAGCTGGCCTAGGAACTCCTGGGCAGCCATCTGTCTCTCCCTCCCCCATCTCCCTAGAAGAGTTCTGTGATTCAAGATGCGCACTGCCGCATTCTGGCTTCCCCTGGGTTCTGGGATATGAAGTCAGGACCTCGAGCCTGTCTGGCAAGGACTTTATGCACTGAGCCCCCTCCCCAGCACCTCTTTTATCCTGGGGAGCAGTCTCCTTTCCCCAGTTAAATTTCACAGCTAAATGTGCGTCCATTCTAGCTTTTGTCTCTTCGGTTTTTACAGACTGTCAGACGCACAGCCACAGTGGGAAGGAAGCGGATCCCCACACTTTTGGTCAAACTGTACACAGGTCCGTTTTCCTTTCCCAACGTCTATTTCCTAATTCCTTAGAAATACAGATGTGTCCATTCTTCTCCGCGCCGTTAATAAAATGCCGGACAAAAGCAACTTAAGGGAGGAAGTTTTCCTTTTGGCTTACATGGGAAGGCGCGTCAGGGAGGTGTTCCAGCTCCGCCAGCAGGAGCAGGAGTTGACATTGTGTCTGTCAGGAAAGGCTCTTGCCCAGCTCCCTGTTACCTCCTTTTGTCTTTTTTAATTCAGTCCAGACCCCGGCGTGTGTCAAGGGGCTACCCACATTCAGAGAGACTCTCCCCTTCCTCAGTCAGTCCATTTGGACATACTCAAGAAGTCTGTCTCTTTGGTGATTCTCAATCCAGTCAGGCTGACAATTAAAATTAATCACAGTGAAAACACTGAGGTGGCAAAGTCTACGGCCCTGTGTGCCCGGTGACACAGCCATGAACACTACACAGTTACTGGAGTATTTGCTTCGAACTGACTTGGGTGTGTAACAGGAGTGGAGCTGTGGGCTCTTGCGGTAATTCTTCAATCCTTCTTGGGTCACCAACCTGTTTTCCACAGTGGCCTAACCACGCTCCATCCCCACCAGCAGTGTTTAGGGGGCACCCTTGACTTGGACTCTGCATTATCAAAACTGTCCCAGTATGGGTCTCCGGACCCCTTCCCCATGAAATACGGGCTAGGGGGAAGTGATCCTAGCCTTTTCCACGTTTCCACTATTGGAGGTGGCAGCCTGTCCTCCAAAATTACTAAGGCACACTCGCCACATCCCCTCGGGGATCTCCATAACCAGCTTTCCTAGAACCCTCCACTCGGCCTCACACAGACCCCCACACTTAACGCCTACAAAGCTGGGGCCTGGGGCAGGAGGAAGCAGCTGTGCACAACGCTTCAGTCTTCCGGTCGCGGGTGCTTGCTCAGGCGCACAAAGCCCCGCCCCCGCTCCCACGCCCTGTCGCTGCCCAGGCAGGTCTGCCCGCCCCGAGCCCCACTCCGGAGGAGACAAAAGGAGAGGCGAGCCGCTCCTCCCCGGGGTTACTCCCGGTCAGCACCGCCCCCGGGGTTACTCGCGTTCACTCGGCCCACAGCGCCTGACCCCGCGCAGCCAATCAGCAGCCGCGCTGCGACTCGGCCCGCGCCCGCTCCAATCAGGAGGCGCCGCCCCCTGCAGGTTGCTCCCGGAAGTTGTCGGTCTAGGTGGAGGCTAGGGAGAGCTGCAGCGGCTGCTCCCTGTCTGTAAGCGAGAAACACACCGCCAGCTGTCAAGAGGCATTGGGTAATAGGGTTAGGCTTCAGGAACTTGGGCATCAATCAGCCTCACATTTCTGCCCTGAACTCCTCCTTCTACCATAAACTGGCTGGTGTGACCGTGACCAAACTGTTTGATTATTCCACTTGACACTTTAAAACGGAAGTATGAAGTAGCCGCCACCCCAGAGGGTGAGGCTTCAGCAAATTGAATCTCAGAGGGATCATTCGATATCTGCTCTCTGTTCTTATTCCATCGCCTGCCTACGCCATCAGTCTGCTGCTGGGTATAAATGCCTGTCGGTACTTCCTACCTCTTTTACACAAAACAACTCAAAATTCTACAGAGGGCATCAAGAATCTCTCAAAAGTTCCATTATGAGCCGGGGATGGGGGTGGCGCTCGCCTGTAATCCCAGCACTCAGGAAGCAGAGGTAGGGAGATTTCTGAGATCTTCGAGGCCAGCCTGCGCTGCAGAGCGAGCAGCCAGAGCTGCACAGAGAAACCCCGTCTCGAAAAACAAAGTTCTACTATGTTCTGAGGGCATAGGCATGGTGTTAGCCCCAGGGGGAACCAATGCCCATTGATTCCTGCAGAGTCCTTACCCTGCGGAACTTGCCCATTAACTAAGTATGGGATGTGCATGCACACAGGTCTGAGAACGCGCGTGCGTGCGTGCGTGCGTGCGCGTAGCTGTGTGGCTGTGTGTGTGGTGCTGGAGGGTTAGGATAGCATTCAGAGTTGGTGGGAAGGCCAGTGCCATTATTTTTCCTCGAGCTATGGGCTTTCCTCTACAGATGAGGGCCACTAAACCGTTGGTTATTGCCATTACCCCCCTCACGTTCCTAGGAGACTAGGTAGGCAGGGTGGAGTTATGAGCGGTCATTGTCGCCATGGCTTTCCCGTTCTCTCCTGTGGAATGTCCACATTGTCCAGCTAGTGACCGTGTGCCAGGCCGTGCTAGGGCTTGTATTGCTGAACTAGATACTGCTTTCCAGAATGAAGTCTCAAGTGTTCCCGTGCCCACAGGAGAGTGTCAGAAGGCAAGGAGGAGGGAAAAAAGAGGGAAGGAGAGAAGAGAGGTGGTGGCATGGAGGACAGAAGATGGAGCTGAGCCAGGGAAATGGTTAATGGGGTACATCAGATAGTCTTTGGCCAATGAGGAGGTCAGAATTGACAAATGTATTATTAAGTTTTTAAAGATTATTTTATTTTATGTGTATGGGCATTTTGCCTCTCTGTATGTCTGTGCACCCCTTGAGTATCTACTGCCCTCAGAGGCCAGAAGAGGGTGCAGGATCCTCTGGAACTGAAGTTACAAATGGTTGTGAGCCACCATGTGGACCATGGGAACTAAACCAGGGACCTCTGGAAGAACAGCCAGTGCTCTCAATCATTGAGCATTCTCTCCAGCCACACTCACCATTTTCTCATGAGGAAAGACAGGGACAGGATTTAAGACCACATGTTTGATGTAGGCGACATCATATTGCTCCCGTTTGTCCAGTGCCTATGTTTTTTATCCCCTCTGCTCTTCCACCCTCATCTCTGCCTGAGGCCATGTAGGCCTGCTGCCTCTGCACACCTTGACCCTTTTGGCAGGGGATAAAGGTATATGAGGAAATAAAAGACCCAGCCAGCCAATGCCTTTAAATCCACAGCTCTGGGCAACAGCCTACACAGTGAGGCTGAGCCCCGACAGCCACTGTATATATACAGCACAGCGCAGGTTCCGAGTTCAGCACCTGACTTGCTACACAGCCCCACACTCTGAAGCAAAAATCCAGCTTCAGTCCTGGAAGCGCTGGATTCTACTCTGTGGTCTCAGCTCTGGTAAGTCCTGGCCATCTGAGAGTCAGCATACTTGCAAAAAGAGAAGGGGCTTTTCTAAGCAGTGACTTCCTGTCTGTGTACATGGGCTTTAAAAGCATGGGACCACTAGTACGAGTGGCTGAGTGAGTGCATGCTCTCAGCAAGACTTGACATGCTGCTTAGCTGAGGTCCCTGTGAGCCAAACCACCTCAGTCAGATAGACCAATGGTCCTGGGAATATTTGGGTTTGATAGGACAGATCAATATTTGACTCCAAAATTAATTGCACAGCAATATCTTGTGAAGTGAAAGAGGTAGGCATGGCAAGGAGGTAGAACCCAAGGTAAGAAGAGTTTCATTATGATGAGGAGTTTCGTGCTAAAATTTGAGACCATCTGTCCACAATGCAAACTTGCCACCTTTTTGCTTTGCTGTATAATGAAAATCTCTGCTTATGTAAGATATTTTGGTGGATGCTGTGTGTGGCCCACACATTAGGCAGGAGAGAGTCATTCAGCTCTCACTTAGGGGCTTCAGGACCCCAGCAGTTCTTATTCTTAGTGATTGGGTGAAACGACATTGAAATAGACACATCTGGAAATACTTGGGACCCACAGGAAGAAAAAAAAGATCAGGGACTTGGGGCTGGAGAGATGGCTCAGCGGTTTATGAGCATTGGCTGTTCTTCCAGAGGACCTGGGTTCAATTCCCAGCACCCACATGGCAGCTCACGACGAACTATAATTCTAGTTCTAGGGGATCCGACACACTCACACAGAGTATATACAGGCAAAACACCAGTGTACAATAAATAAATCAATCTTTAAAAAAAAAGATGAGGGACTCAATCTCCTAACAAGAAGGCTTTGAAGTATATAGCAAATCTAGCAAATCTTTCTCTGCCCTGCCAGCTCCCAAGTAATGGCGTGGAGACTTGTTATTAATTATGAAAGCTCCGCCATGGCTTAGGCTTGTCCCGCTAGCTCTTCTAACGTAAATTAACTCATTTATTTTAATCTACATTCTGTCATGTGGCTCATTACCTCATTTCTCCATACTCCCCACACTGCTTTCTCTGCATCTAGCTGGTGACCCTGCGCTCTTCCTCTCCGAGTCCTCTCTGTCCCCAGAAGTCTCCCCCAACCTCTTCCTGCCTAGCTATTGGCCATTCGGCTCTTTATTCCACCAATCACGGTGACACACCTCCACAAAGTGTAAAGGAATATTCCGCAGCAGAAGCATAATTTTACTCTCTATAGCCACGTCTCTACCAAAAGTGAGTTTAATATCACACAACTTTGAGACTTTGTGTTGAAGAATAATTCACTTTATAACGTTTTTCTCACTTGCATTCACGTAATTAACTCATTGTTAACAATTTTTCCAACTGTCCATGGAAAGAAAAGCTGCACATCTCCCAATTTGGGTTTTGTTGTTGTTTTGAGGAGGGGATAGCATTGCAACATCCGACTCCATAGTTCAGATTGGTCAGGAGCCACATATAGGCCGTCCTGGCTGTGAGCTCATGGTCACTCTGTGTCTGGCTCCAGAGTATAGAGATTACAGGTATAGCCAGTCCCTCTAGGCTTGAGTTATTTCATGACATTCCTGGAAATTAGCATAAATATTGGTGCAGACCCCAGTGGCACTCATCTGAAATCCCAATACTCAGGAGGCTAGGATGGTGAGATTCCGAGATGCAGGTCAGATAATACAAAGCCTCATCTAAAAAAGAAAACAATAATAATTGCTCGAGTCATAAAAAGCATGAGGTGAATACCGCTACTTCCTCTGCTTTCTACTTCTGTGACTAAGTTGTATCAAGCAAATTATTTTCACTGTGCAGTCTGTTCCTAGTTGGATTCATAATTTCATGGGAATCCCTTCCAGCTAACCCTACCTAACCTGGGCACGGAGGCCCAGCCTGTGCTTTTCTCCGTTCTTCCCTGACCTACCTTGGAGAACCCAGATTTCCCTTGCTGCCTAGTAGGGCTGAAGAATGAAGGGAAGAAATTAGAAAAGATTCTCCAACAATGGGGAGAAGACATCCGCCCTGAGCTGAAGGAAGATATACACGACCCCAGATACCAGGATGAGGAGGGGCCCCCGCCCAAGCTGGGGTACATCTGGAGAAACATCATCCTCATGGCCCTGCTGCATGTGGCAGCCCTGGATGGGATCACACTGATTCCCTCCTGCAAGGGCTACACCTGGATCTTCGGTGAGCAGCTCCGCTTGTCTCGGGCCAGTGTCTTGGTGTCTCCCTTTTCCTTAATGAGATCCACTCTAAGCCAAGTCAGTAGCCGTGTTCTGTATGGGAGTCTCCATCCTTTTCCCTTTGGCTCCTGAGGGATTGACTGGGCTGGAAAAAGAGCCTAGCCGGATCAGGATGCAAGACTGTCAGCTCTGGAAGCCCATGTGCATAGTGGCTCGGAGGAACAGACAGGCGACAAAACAGCAACTGTCTCTGAGCAAGCTTTTCTGTGTGGGTTTCTTGCTTGTCTGCTTGTCCTCCCCAGGGAACTTGCAGACAACTCTTTGGACCTCACCCCCATTGGGTTCCTGTATGACTCAAGTGCATAGGTGTCTGACTCCCCTACTCCACGTAGGTCTCCAGGCTGCAGCATATGCCCGTCAAGATGTTCTTAGAATGAAAGAAGGTTGCGGAAGTGTCTCCTGTTCCATTCCCCATCCAGCCTGGTGCTCATCTCATCTATGGATGCTGTGGATGCTACACCATCTAGCATGTCTTCCCTGTCTGTGACACACAGTTCTTTGGCAGACATTAGAACCCTTGAGTAGCCCAACCTACTGTACCGGCTGCTGTACTGAGAGAGACAGTGTGTCCCTGGCCGGTCTTAGCTCAGGCCCTCAGGGACTCATGGCCTGGGCTGATGGCGGTGCTGTCCCTGGCATCTACAGGTGTTGTCACTTGTGACCCCTGAAGTCTGAACAGGGAGAGCAAGTAGGACCTGTGTGGATGCAGAGGCACTTGCTCTGGCAGGGTCTCTTCAGGAGGATGCTGGGACATTGTCTAGAGCGGCGTCAGGTGTGGGTTCTTTCTGGCTACTCTCTCTTGAAGGGTAGTGGCAAAAAGAGGCTAGTTAGCCAGATGTTAGCTGCATCTGGCCCAGTCCTCTTAGGTCTTCTAAGTGGTGAGAGCTGGACTCTGGAGTTTCATCTTGGAACTTTTCCAGGTTCCTCAGGGAAATGCAACTGGGTATTTCCTTCCTCAAGGTCTTGTCCCAGTGTGGCCTAAAACACGTTTTCAGGGCTGGAATAGCTTGTTCTCATCACATGGTATCCCACTCCCACATATCACAGGGTGCTTTACTGTAGGTCATGGAGCGTGGTCCTGCTGAGGCAGCTGGGTAGTATCTGTCCTCTTCTTCCTCCGAGAACCCCAAACTTGAGCTGCAGCATAATGGACCCAGACATGGGTAGCATTCCTCTATAGGCTATGAACTCCCTCTCTCTTGCTCCCTAGAAGGGAAGTCTTCAAATAGTTTCGGCCCCTTTTAATTCCCTTCTACCTTGGGCCCTCCTTGAAGGCCTCATTTGGTTCAGTTCTGAGCTTGACCAAACTGTGTTTGGCAGGTCGGTTTCTAGTGCAGGGAGTGGAATGACCCCAAAGCCAAGGCTGTGTTTCCTCTCTTTTTGATATCTTTCCATTTGCAATCTGTCATTTTTGGCTTTCGAAGAATATAGGGCCATTTATACAGTGTGTGGGATCTCCAGTCTGAAAGTTCTATAGCCTTTGAGGATCCATTGTTTCCAGCTGGCCCCTAAAGTATTGTACATAGTTGGCTTTTTTTTATACCAAGGTCCCAGCTTTTATGTTAGTGCTACCAATCAGAGGGACAGATGGCTACACTCAGTGTCCCCTTGCCCATCATGGATTATGCAAAGTCTCTTGAGCTGTGTAGTCTTTGAAGTCAGTGAAGCAGGGCAGTGCTGGTGTGCTCTGTTGTCTGGAAGTACATGCCAGAGCAGGAGCTAGAATACATTGTTGCTAGAAACCCTAGCTGCAAACCATGCTTCCACTTCTGCCAGTCTTGTCAGGCTAGAAAAACAAGAACCACTTTCCTCCTAAACTGTGATGTCATGGTTAGTAGCACCTAACCCATTCAAGGTATACAGTGAACATAAGAATAGTAATACCCTTGCAAAGCTTGAGCCTCTGTGCAAATGAGACTGTGGACAGGGCTGGCTGTCCCTGATCTAGCCACCCTTCTACTACAGCGATGAAATGCTATTGTACTGACTGCTATATAATCCCAGCTCTGCACTACACGTGTGTCCCTTGCCACTTGGGTCTCTTCTAATTTGGCAGTGCCCAGATTGATCTGGCTCATAAACACCCACATTTATGGTCCTTAGCACTGTGGGCATAGCTGATGGCCTTCAACACTTTAGAGAAAGTTAGCCGAAGGTCAAAGGACACGGGGCCTGGCATAACACTTCTGCACAAAGACAACGTCTGGGACCCTGTTCCCTGACCTGTATCCTCAATACCTGCCCCTCCTTAGCTCGTCTCCATTTCTAGGTGGACAATCTGTGAGGGGAGGGTATTCTCTTCAGCCTTGGGGAACAAAGCGTCCTGAGACAGAAACACCCCAATAGGACAGAGGCAAATAAGCTCATAGGCTTCCAGCTGGTTACTGGCTGAGGGCATGGCATGTGCTTTTGTGGTAACCCGGCATAGGCTCCTAAAGTTCTTCAGAAAGACAGTGGGTCCCTCTGCCCACGAGCTGCCACTCCAGCAAATCAGTGAAGGCTTGGCTCTCCTTTGTTCAGAGAGCAGCACAAATCATGAATGTCCTGCCTACATGTCCCACATATTGGGATATGTCTCATCTCTAGTGCTTTGGTGTCGAAGGGTCCTGCGTCTATTTACATCCCTAGGATTCATGAGAAAACAGATCCCCGTTCTAAGCCTTACAAAGACACAATGGAGCTTCGGGAAGGTGTCCTAACGTTCTTAGCAGGGGAGCTTTCCTGTTGGTGATCTCTGCTGTCTCTTCCTGCAGTGTGTGTGTCATGCATGTTTACTGGCCTGGGCATCACACCCAAGACTCTTCGCCTGTGGAGCCACCAAACCTATAAAGCACGGCTGCGCTGAGGCTCTTCCTCATCCTGGCCAACACATGGCTGTCCAGGTGAACGTCTGCACCTGCTCCACTCTCTGCATCACTTCTACTGATGACCCAGGGCAGACCAGAGGGAATCAGCACCCTGAGAGCAGGCAGCAGGGGCAGCCATTGCCTCCCCCAGTCTTCTGTGGCCATCTAAAGTGTTTGCTTAGTTCTGAGGCCCACAGAGCATGAGGTACTTCCAAGTCACTGGGTAGGGAGACAGGAGGAAAGGGTCTCTAGTTACTAATGCGTCACTTTTGCCCCAAGTTCCTATGCTTTCACACATTATGGCTGATTCGGTCCTTCAGTATAAAAGGCCATCCTGCGTCAGTTAGGCGCTGGCCCTGGTCTCCTACGTTGAACTTACCCTTTGTGATGCCTGCCTTAGGATCCCACCACAATGGGAATGAGAACAAAGTGTTACAGCCCCAAGAACTCTTGTTTCAGATAGTAAATGGAAACATTTCTAATGGCAGGGCCACTGTGGCAGGCACTGTGCTAGCATTTGGCACAGATGCACTCATTAAGTCTTCAGGATGTCTTAAGAGGTGGGGACTGTTATTATCCCTCATTTCAGATGGTGAAATTGTGTTAATAAGTAGTTTCATCGACCAGTGTTGGGATAGCACCTGTGGCTGTATGCTGGCTAAGTCAGCTACTGAGGTCTTCGAGGCAGAAGTGTATGAGACAGAAGGAATGGAATTAGAGAAAGGAGACTCACTGGGATTAGGTGACAGCAACTGGCACCAGATAGCTTGTCTTCTGGGGAGAGGGTATCAAAGTGGGGCTCATGGTGGGATAAGAAGAAAACAGAAAACAAAAATTCATTTCTTTTGTTGCATGTAATATTAGAGATTCCCAACCTATGTGTACGATCATCTCTGCCCTGGCGGTTTCCACCCTGAACGCTCCTGCTCTCTCTGGGAAAAAGGTAAGAGGATGGTAGTATTGGTGCATAATTAGAAGGTTAGAAAGAGTCCCGCATAAGAGGTTCTTAAGAAATGTGCCCAGGCTCATAACTTCCATGCTGCTCTTGTTACTAGTTGAGTAACCTGTCATTGTGGAAGTATCAACATAGAGCTTCCCCCATCCGTAGTCACAGATCGACCAGCACGCCATACCCCAAGGCCACCTGCTTCTTATTCCCCGTCTTCAAGGATTAGGCCATCCATTAGGATCCTGTCCAACATTCATTGCTCGAAGAACTGCTGTTCTTTGCCAATGAAACTGAGGGCAGGGACCCACCTGCCCTCTTCCTACCGCAGACTCTCAGGAAGCAAGAGTGCTATTTCCTGAGTCTGAGACTATAAGTTTTTCTCGGGGGGAAGTGTGCAGAAGGGCTCCACAAGACCCTTGGGAGACAGTCCTGGGACTCTCTGAGTTCCAGGTCCTGGCAGACACCTAGGCCCTTGCATTCACCCAGAAGGGTTTCTTTTCTCAGTACTGGGGTCCTCTTTCCTGTCCTCCCAGAATGACGTGTATGAATGGTCCCGAGATCACCGCGTCCACCACAAGTTCTCAGAAACACACGCTGACCCTTACAATTCCCAGTGTGGCTTTTTCTTCTCTCATGTGGGCTGGCTGTTTGTGCGCAAACACCCACCTGTCAAAGAGAAGGGCAGTAAACTGGACAGACATGTCTGACCTAAAAGCCGAGAAGCTGGTCAAGTTCCAGAGGAGGTGAGTGAAGGGGGCATGGGGTGCAGAACACCTGGAGTTTAGAGGCCCCACCTTTCCTCTTATTTACTGTGTAAATAAAAGCTGAGAGATTGTATGTTCAAGACCCATTTTAATGGCTCAGAGGCCATAACGATACTTTACTGTTTTGTTCAGTTCCACACCCTTTGAGCAATTTTCCTGAATGCAATTAAATACAATTTGATCTACTATCACTAACTAGATAGGCATAGACATAAAAATGAATAGAGCTGAGTCTTTCCCCTCAAGGAATTTTTAGTCTATTGAGGTTGAGAGACAAGGCAAGTATTAAATAATCATGATACAAGAGAGAATATACAAAATATTAATCCCAGCATTTGGGAGGCAAAGACAAGTGGATCTCTGTGAGTTCAAGGCCAGCCTGCTCTACAGAGTAAGTTTCAAGATAACCAGGGCTACACAGAGAAACCCTATCTTGAAAAATAGTGGGGGGAAAAGGAACTCAAAGGCAGATGGACAAGAACCCAGGCAGCAGATCTTGGAGGCTGAGGTTGTGATTTAGCCCTCATCTGTCTGATGAACATAGTTTGTGATTCTGAGGAAAAGAATAATGACTTTCTTGTCAGGAGACAGGCAGTCCTAGACTTGACACACTGGCCTCTAGTGGTGGGATCCTAGGAGAGTCATTAAATGTGTCCACATTGCCTCATTTAAAAATTTATATAAGGCCGGGTGGTGGTGGTGCATGCCTTTAATTCCAGTACTCGGGAGGCAGAAGCAGGTGAATCCCTGTGAGTTGGAGGCCAGCCTCTTCTACAAGAGCTGGTTCCAGGACAGCTAGGACTGTCACACAGGGAAACCCTGTCTCGAAAAACAAAAATAAAAAAATATATATAAGGCCATGTGTTTAACAGATGTCTACCCCACTCTCTCCTGATGGTTTCAGCCCTCGTCCTTCCCCCATACTCTAGAGGTAGTAGGAAGAGCCCAGGCACGCTGCAGGAGTGGATGCTTCCCGTGGCTGTGAGAGTCCTCTCTCCATACTCGGCGTGTGCTCTCTCCCCGTAGGTACTACGAGCCCGGCCTCCTGCTCATGTTCCTCATCCTGCCCACACTGGTGCCCTGGTATTGCTGGGGTGAAACTTTTCTTCACAGCTTTTATGTTGCCACTTTACTGAGCAGTGCCTTGGTGCTCAGTGCCACCTGGCTGGTAAACAGTGCTGCCGACCTTCACGGGTATCGCCCTCATAACAAGAACACTGGAGCCCGAGATAATGTGCTGACTTCAGTGGGAGCTCTGGATAAATCAACTGTTTACAGAATGAGCACATCCAATGGTCTACTAGTTAGGATTCTCTGCTGTCTGAGAGGCCAGAGAAGATTTGTTTGTCTTTGTTTTGTTTGTTTCTTGAGACAGAGTTTCTCTGTATAACAGCCCTAGCTGTCCTGGAACTAGCTCTGTAGACCAGGCT